>JAJJWW010015184.1:0-249764 GCA_023531295.1 Papaver armeniacum
AAGCTCTTTAAAGCACCTATAAGTTTTCCAAGACAAAAGGTTGCTTAGAAAAAAACTAAGATAATTTGAGATTCAAGCAAGCACTTTCTCATTTATGAAACTCTAATTAGGGTTTCAAGTAAGCTTGTGAGAATTTAGTCTTGAAATCACATAGATGAATATACGCGGTAGTCTTGAAGTTAGTATAATGACCTTCTTTGGCAAGTATGCCTTATGAACTAAAGAAATATGATGTTCATTCAAACACTTAAGAATTTGAACATGATCAACATACACTGTATACTTTAGTTACCAATGATGTCTAAGAACTATTTATGACACTCACTTTAACGCTAAATATATTTAAAAAAAAAAAAAAACCTTTGAACATTTGCGAAACGTTCATAGGACGGTTGGCGAATCTGTTAAGTGAACCGTGTAGGTTGTTCATGAATCCCAGTATAGCAGTTCATGAACAGGGTTGGCCAACCTGTTCTATGACTCGTGAACTCGAGATGACAACTATAAATGCAAAGGGTACAACGGCCACACCCAACTTTTTTCATTCGACAATTTTTATGGACTAAACTCCAATATAATTAGAGTAACAACTTAATGAAACTCAATCAAGAAAAATATCAAAGAGCTTTATCTCTTTCTCAACACAATCAAGTAAATCAACGGTATGAATCCGTGATCACACGATTGGTGTGAGAATAACTTAGATGGTACCAAAGACCAATGTCCAAGTATCAACCAAGTTATATCCAACAAACAAGGTCGAATTTATCAACTTGTGATTGATCAACACACAACTGTGATATTTCAATTATATAAAGAAAATATAATGCAGAAAAGAAATAACACATACACGAGTAATTTTGTTAATGAGGAAACCGCAAATGCAGAAAAACCTCTGACCTAGTCCAGACTTGAACACCATACTCAGTATTAATCCGCCACGGACTCTAGCCTACTACAAGTTAACTTCAGTGAAATGGTTGAGGCCTAACCAAGTATCACACCAATTAAGGTACAAATCGCGTTCCCTTTACGCCCCTCTTGAATATCGCAAGACCTCGCGCACTTGATTCCCCTAGATGAAGTCCTTTATAGCCTAAAAGTTACTCGACCCAAAGTCGAAGACTTATAAACAAATTATGTCTCCACAGATAAAGTCTCATTTCCTTTTGGTTTAGTCCTTAGATAAAGATCAAGGTAAACATGAAACATAACTAATAATCCGGTATTATGTCTCTCAAGAGCATCCTAGAATATTAGTCACCTCACAATAACCTAACCTGATTATGAGAACAGTTATTGCGGAATCACAAAAGTAAATGAGACGAAGAACTGTTGTGATTACTTTTATATCTTATCTGCTGAGATAAATTGAGATAATCTTAGATAAGATTAACTCAACACCATATAATAGTAAGATCAAAGATACACAACTACAGAGAAAATAGTTGGACCTGGATTCACGAATCCCAAGCGAAGTCTTTAAGTCGTTAAACCCAGTAATGGTTTTCAGAAGAACTGGAAACCTAGGTTAAGAGAGAATCGACTCTAGTTTGCAACTAGGACACACAAAAGTGTCGGGATTAGGTTTCCAAGTTGTTAGAGCTTCTCCTTATATAGTCTTCCAAATCGGGTTGCTTACAATCAAAGCTAAGATAGCTTATTAAAAAATCAATCAATATTCACCGTTAGATGAAAACCTGACTTAAGATTCAAGCTAAGTTTGCTTAGAAAATAAGTAATCAATCTTCATTTTTAAATGGTTTAGTTTGATACACACAAATTAAATATTCTTATATTGAGATATGGATCAACCGCACCTAAATGTGTATAATGAGTTGGCTCGATAACAGCTTAAATCAAGTTAGCCATATGAACACTTTTAGATTAGTTTTTTCACCTAACACTTTTAGACTAAATCGATAATCAACCAATTGATAGATGATCAAATGTACCTAAAAATGTGTTTTAAGATAGTTGTTCAAATGTTGGTATCTCATAGAACTATATGTGAAGCATTTGAAACATATTCTACTTGGTTGTATGTGTACAAAGTATGTATACAAGAACCAATACATGAACATAATTCCACGGTTTGAAAATAGAGTTCGCATACCCTTAAGCATTAAGAATCTGAGGACTTTAGTTACAAGCAGAGTTCCTAAACAAACCTGAGTTCATGAGTATAGATAATTTAGTTTGCATATGGAGTATGTGAACATTGCCGTACTGCAGATTTTAGAACATAACCACCTGAGTTCGCGGACTCACTGCCTCAGGACCCTTACACTCAATTTTTTCTGTTCGCAAACACTTATTCGCAAAACCACAGGTTCAGATCAAAACAATGGGGTACCAAAATATACCACCAACTTTTTCATAGGCAATCTATATGCACAAACTCAATGACAACTCAGAGAGTTATAACTCAATCAAGGAAAGTGTCACGAGTTATATCTCTATCTCTCTTGCGATTAGAATGTTTACAAAATTGAATATGTGAACCTAATCACCTCACAATAATCTTAATCGACTAGCGAAACAAGATATTATGGAATCACAAATGATGAGATTTAAGATGTTTGTGATTACTTTTATCTCTTTATCGGAGAAATTAATCTCGAAGTCAATTATTTCAATTGAACTCAATACGATAGAATCGCAAGATCGAGAACACACAACTACAAAGAAAATAGTTGGGTCCGGCTTCATAATCCCAATGAAGTCTTTCAAGCCGCAACCTACGGGGGTCTCGATAGAAACCTAAGGTTAAAGGAGAATCGACTCTAGTTTATGCAGCTAGTAACATACGGGAGGTGTGGGGATTAGTTTCCCAGTTGCTAGAGTTCTCCTTTACATAGTATTCAAATCGGGTTTTGCAATCCAAGTTACCTTGGTAACAAAGCATTCAATATTTGCCCGTTAGATGAAAAATTGATTCAACCAAGCTAATATCTTTCAGGCTGTTAGATGAGACTTAGCTTGTTACACACAAATGAAATGTATACCCTCATTTAGGTTTATGTGAATCAGTACCCAAACGTGTACACCATGTTGGTTCACAAATAGTTAACCGAGGTTAGCCATATAATTACTCTCATATAAATTTTATTCATCTTAACCATAACTAGTTCAAATGACTCAAATGAAACTAGTTAAAGAGTTGTTCAATTGCTATATTCTCATAGAATTATACAAGAACACAATTGAAGCAAAATCGGTTTGATTCCTCGAATCAATCATGAACATTATAGCCACGGTTTTGCAAAGATTGCATTCCTTATTATATAAATATTTATGTTCATGTTCATAACCGATTTTAGAACTTTAACCTTCAAGTATGCAAACAAAGACGCATACTTGAAATACCTGGACTAAGATTGGGTTTTCGCCAAGATGCACTGAATATGCGAACTTTCAATCCCAACAGAATTCTCGGACATGAACATGTACGCTGAGTACACAAATGTGTACGCATACTTAGGTTCCAGTTTTCTCAAACCAACGGATACGCAAGCGGGTGCGCATACTATGGTTCATGACATGGATTACATATGCAAGAGTGCACAACATGACATATCCAATAATGGTTAAGTATTCTAAACTCTTATTTCAATCATTGAAACTTTCTTAGAGGATGACAATAGTCGTTTTCACATACTATTAGCATCAAAGAAATTTTCAAGTTATTGAAATTAACGAAACATTCAAGACAACAACAAATGATTGTATCACACAAACCATGTAGATGTTACTCGGCAATTTCACATGATATAAGATGAACTTGAGTCGGCTTAAAGCTTGCCAACACATATTTCTCAAGCAAGATAAACTCATCTCAAAATCTCAAATGTGTATATAGAAAACTATATCGTAGTACGACTTATGTCTCAATATAGGAGATAGAGTAGAAATAGACTTTCCAAGTGATAGATGAGTTTAAGTCTCCACATACCTTTTGTTGATGAAGTTCCACAAGCTCCTCTTAGTAGTTCTTCGTCTTCAAATGATGAACGCCGTGAAGTCTAAGCTCAACTACACAATCTATGTCCTGATACCGAGACATCTATAAATAAAGCTAGAAATCAAGACTTATAGTTTTGATCACTAACATTGACAAACATGCTTGAGATAGCAACGCATGTGAGTTCATTTCAATGATGCTCTAACAATTCAATATTACTAACCTCAAGAGGAAAGATGATGTTGTCGTTGTAGTTCGCTTCTTCTTCACTTTATTCGGATCTTCTGGGTAATACTTGTATGTCTCAACATTCCTAGACTTTCTAGTCCAACCTAAACGAAGTTGACTCAAAGTATACAATCAGCGACTTTAGATGAGTTTTGAGTCACTAAAATATGACAACCAAACTTGACATACCAACGCTTGGTGAGTTCAAGAGCTACGCTCTAACAATCTCCCCTTTGTCAATTTTAGTGACAAAACTCTTATTACATATGGATAAACAAATTACAAGAATTCATTTTACATATGCTGATTCCAAGTTCCAACAACACAATAACATGTATATTCAATCAATAAATATCGTTGTTGACATTTGAATAACAAATCTTATACTCCCTAAAGGAAAGATAGTAGATATTCAATTCGAACATCTTTGTTATTCCCCTTTTGTAGTCGGAATACTGAACAACAATATGATATGTTTGTCCCCCTTAGTCAATGCTTTACTCTTTAGATTAGATACTAGGTATCAGGGCCTTACGACCGGTTCAACCTCTGGTTAGTCTCATGTGTCACGTAGTCTTTGGTATTTAAAACACGATTTTTAGCTTAAAAATTACTTTAAAATGATATTAATAAACTTATCCATGTATCCTACATATAGTCTGATTTATGTTATGTAGGTATCACACTTAATTTCAAAAATGTTCACCTTGGTGTGTTTTTACTTGTTGCTTATAGGATAATTAAATGGTGATCATTGATTAAACGTAAAAATCACCTCCCAAAGTTAATGGTACTAAAAGTATAACGTAACTTGCTTAAATGATGGGGAATTTTTATATAACAAATTACAACATCAAAGCGTGGAGTCGAAACGATCAAATGAAGAAATCTAATATTTATAACCGAGGAGAAAAAACCTAAGAATATGAAAGAAATAAATTTAAATTCAAAAAATCAATCCAAGAAACCTATTCGAAGAGAAAAACATTCCGATTTTGGTGTTTCCCTAGATCCATGGCCTTAGCTATGCTAAGTGTTACCTTACATTCCAAATTTCAATTCAACGATATGTAACTTTCGAGCGATATTGGGTTCCTAAACAAAAACTATGTCAATTTCTATTTGTGAACAATACAATTACTTGTTAAATGAAATTGATAGATCTTTTCTTGATAATCGATATTCATGACAACTCTGACTCTTCACATATCACAAAGATCAAATCTCCCCTCATCCATTTTTTTATTTAAAACATAATAAATCTATTGCTTTACTGCTTAACACATCATAAGTAAAATTGGATGCATAACACTCATCAACATGCGAAAATAAATGTAACAACATCCACATTGATATGGAAATTAAGCATTTATGACAGATTGAGATGAAGAACAACATTTGACAATAAATTAGATGCCACCTTCATCCCAAAATATTAAGATGAACTTGTATGTTCAATTTATTTTTAATAATGTATTTTATTTTCTCATACTAAAGATTCAGTTTGCTACAACATTATAGACTCTATACACACACATTTTCTTCGTGTTTGAAAAAGAACTAGGTCAGTTTTACCTGGCATTTTTAGGGGCAAACCCGAAGGAATTAGGGGTGACTTTTTTATTCCCATCCCATAGGTGTGGTTATGGGATGTCCTAGTGGTTAGAAAATAGCTATATGCCCTTTTACAATCGGTAGTTTAGTATTGATTTTATCAATTAATTATGATTTGTGTTCTTCTCTTCTTTGCTTTCTTTTGAACAATTAAATTTGGGGCTACTATCACAATGTAGATAATAAACATCACGAAACTACGATTGTGAAAATAGAGATATTCAAATTCCATAGGTTTTTGCAAATTTTGAATATGGGGCAACTACCATAATTGGTAGACAATGAGACATCATGAAACTACCAATTGTACAATCGGTACCAATAAACATCACGAAACTACTGCGGTGTGAAAACAAGAGAAATCCAAAATTTCATTGGTTTTGAAAAAATTGAATTTGGGGCTACTACCATAATCGTTCGATGATTAACACCAAGAAACTACCGATTGTACAATCGGTAGGCAATTAACATCAAGAAGCTACCGATTGTGAATAGAGAAATGCAAAATTCCACTGGTTTTTGAAAATTTTGAATTTGAGGCTACTACCACAATCGGTAGATAATGAACATCACGAAAATTTAAAAATTTACTAGATTATGTTTGTGTAGAGAATTCGAAATTGAAGGATTTTGGAACAATCTAATTTTGGGGCTACATTATAATCGGAAGCCAATTAAATATCACTTTGTAATGATTATAGATATATTTTGGCTCGGTAGTTTACAATTGTAGACATGGTACTCCATTATCTCACAGATTCTTGGTTGTTCTCAATCATGTGAAAATGGAATTTTCTCTATATAACAAATTTCTCCCGATTGTAAACTTAACAACCGATCTGAGGGCATATTTGCCACTTAGAAAAATTGGAGATAAGGGGTGGCTTCGTTTTAGGTTTGGGTGACCATATTTTGTTTTATTAGTCACCCTAAAATTGAAGGCAGTTTATACCTAAAGATTTAGCGAAAATCATTTAAGAATCAGCCCACAATTTATTTTTTTTTCAGAAAATTTCAAGAATAAAAAAGGAAAATATCATGTAGGGTAACAAACATTTTTGGAATTCAAACTTGTACATATATGAAATACAACTACTTTACCCAAAAAATTTATTCCTTTATTTATTTCATGAAATAATATTTTTACTTGAAATAGGGGTTATCTAATCGGGGCAATGCGATGCCTCTATATTTTGAAGATGTCTTAAATTTTTGGCCAAATCGAGTTCGCAATCATCATCACGAAGATATGTGGGTGATAGTTAAAATGTATAAAGATCATCCAATCTCGATAGATCTTGAACGCAAATCTAGCAAAACTTCTTGAAAAGGTTTCTAATTCTCCAAACAGAAAAATGCCGTTTAGGCGCCCAAAAAATAAACCTAAAAATAAAATAATTTAATTTAATTAAGTTTTGTATCTTAACGCTTCTTTCTAGGTTGCCAACCGTATTCACTATACAACAAATAGAAGAAAAGAAAGGAAAAAAAAACATAACGTAAAGGCGAGTATGCATAAAAATACTTAAGTAATCCAAGTTAATTCATTTTCTGATGAGTGCCAAATAGTGCATATTTATACACCTTGTTATTGGCATTTTACTCATCTTTTGCGCTTAGAAATCAGATATTATCCCAGATTATGTGTTTTCTTTGTTTTAAAGAATAAATATTTGTATTAATTAATTTCGTGTTTTTAGGTAATAAATAAAGTTCTGGAAAGCGAGGAGCCAAAAGAGCGAAGAATTGGAGTCGAGCATCCATGGAGCGAAAAGCCAAAGCCGCACAAACAGATTGCAACCCAACAAGTAGCAACTCATCTCAAGACATGGGCTTGAGCTAGACCCGACCATGTGACCGGATCCGAGCCCGTCCACTCCAAGCCGTCGAGATTTCTATCAGCTACATCCTACGGTCGCTCCATCGTTCACATCATGTCTTGATACTCCCGCTCCACAGCAAATCGCCTCAGTTCTCCCTCGACCGTTCAAATCTTCTCCAGCTAGATCCTACGCTCGCTGATGCCTTCCCATCGACACTTCGCTGTGCCCGCTCAACACCCAAAACTACCTAACCCTATACCCTCTCGACCAACTCTACCATTTCTGTTTTCATCTTCTCTTTCTTCACCCGGACAGAGAAACCCGGAGCGCAGCTCTGCTCTCCCATACCTCCTTCTCCATCTCCTGTCTCCACCATCACCACCTCACCTTACCCTGACAACACCATCACCACAGCAACAACAACAACAACCGCCGCTCCTCCTTCTCTAGGTCTAGTCATCTCAATCATAGCTTCTCTCAAAACCCTAGAAGCTAGGTTTGAGATAACTAGAATTAGGGTTTTCACCTGATCGAAGCATGGAGTTGCAGAGCCGAATAGACAAGAGGAGAGTACGATTGAGTATGGGTGAGAGTAATTTTGTGTTTAATTTCTATTTTAAATAAATTAGGGTTTGGTATTTGGGATTTATTTGCATGTATAAATAGAAGATGTAGAAGATATTTTTGTTCATGCCTGGGCTAGCCAGAGCACCAATTAGGTTAATTTGTAGTTGTTTTGTATCTTAATCATGTTCTAAATAAATTTGCTAGGGTTGAGATGAAACCCATAATTTGCTGCTAAAGATTTGTTCACATGTTGATATTGTTCTTGATTGAGCTTAATTGTTTAAGATACATCTAATCAGAGCACTTTTGCATTTTACTTTCACAATGCATGCCATGTATGCATTGTAGTCAGGTTATTACTATGTGAATGTGTTGCCATTCATACCTCATTGTCTGTTATTGATCCTCAGACTAGTTGTGCCCTGAGAAGACATCTAGTGCTTGGGAGAGATACCCTAATTGCGATTAGATATCCATCTTAGGATGAGTTTGATCATCTAAGTAATGAAATTGATTTGTGATTAGTTGTACTATGACAAGACAACTAATACTAGGAATTAGTTAATTGCCTTAGTTGATAGAAGCCATCCATTGAGACCCTGGATGCATCTCACCCGTTGTCCATTACAAGGGACAAGAACAATATTGAAGGTGAACTGGCTTAGCTAAGATTAGGCGGTGGAGTCGACATCCTAGTGCTTTACAATCTAGTTACATTTTATTTATCATTCCTTAGCTTAGAGTCACAAAACACTCCGCCGTATCGGCAACAAAACCAATATTTGTGTCACAATATCATCTGGAATTCAGTTTAGGAAGCCTTAGAATCATACGGCACCACAAGTCTCTGTGGTTCGACCCGTACTTGCCGCGTCTCCGATAGACGCCGTGCACTTGCGGTTTATAACATGTAGGCTAAAATACATACACATTTCCAGGCCTACCATTTTCTATAGTCCATTGTAAGTATAATTGGGAGATAACGAATGATTGGTCTTCTCGCCTTGCTAATTGATAAGGCTTGACTTCTATGTCATCTTGGTGTATCGCCTTTTTTCATGCCTATTTATCGTAAAGCTTGCTAATCGATTTAAAGAGGACAAACATACATAAATGATAATCCAAGAAAATACATAACCACTAACGTTAGGTTTGTAAGATGCTACTGAATAAGTATGGCCTTAGCAGATAAGGCTTTCAAACTCTCATATCTGATTATTTGAAACGATAGCAAGTAACTCATCACTCTGCTCGCATTTCGTAGTCACTTAGTTTCATATGAATAATATGACTGATGACAACACTACCATGACGTGTATAAAGTTGAATTTTGAAAAGTGTGGAGTCTTTATATTTTCGTCGCGGAGGAGCAGATCGTTGTGTCGCTGGATCAAGGCTCACATCTTAACCATGAGATGTTTTTCTGCCTCTATATCATTTATCCAATTAAACTTGTGATAGACAATCCCAACGTGTTTTTAGCACACATCAAAATTAAATTCAAAATTATCATGAAATACTAATGATGATAATGAGAAGAGTAATTTATTTTTTGAATATTTTTACTACTCACCCAATATTTTCTGCACCTGACATTGAAATTCAAAACAAAGTTCCAAAATGTTAAATAATAATACCGGTTTAATATAACAAATCTCATATCTGCATTCTGTAATTTGTGCTTGATAATATTTTATTCGGTCAAACAAACAATAAATATATAATATGGTGGTACCTTATTTGCACAAAACCCAGGCATCTTATTGAATATACACTTCCAGGCATCTAGAAGTTGGTATATGATAATGCAACTAATGAATAACTTCTCTATGGTTTGTCTAGCTTCATAATATATCTATTATTCTGGTCAAACTATCACCAAACAGGATTAGAGGTATCTTACCATTTCACTCATGACATCTAAGATCAATATGTAGGTTGTAAATTATGAGCTTCCACAAATGTTGCAACTCTCAAGACGTCTTTATCTCGCAAAGATTGATGAGTTTTTTTATATACATTACATAAAAATTGGGGATTAAGGATTGCATGATATAAATTGTCAATTAAAGTGGTCAACAAATTTCACCTCATTAAATTGGTATAACCTCAACACCTTGACAATTACAAATAAAGACAATAGTGTAAGGACTTCGTGATTTAAACTGTCCATTAAAGTGGTCGACAAAGTTCACCTCACCGTATTGGTACTGTGTGCACGACATAACACATGATAATTAAAAATTATATTGTTACAACAATTACCCAATGATATCCAAATGATAACAACCAGCTATAATGGAAACCCCAAATTTCTTAGTTAATGATATCACTATATGAACATGTGATGCGAAAAAGCACATGATGATACGATAATGTAAGAAACTTAAATTTTGAGCACACTTAAGGCTATTGGGTGTCAACTCTTCGAGTTCCATTCCAATGAGTATACCACCACCGGTTATGTCACTTTTCTTGTTTTTATCATGATTTGTGGTGTATGTGATAATTGAATTTGCAGAAAATTAGTATGTACCCACTTATATCCATACAACATTTGATCACATTAAATAACTGCTTAATAAGTTGGACCAATATAGTGATTTAAAGATACCAACTAATATAAAGAGAAAAAGTAGGAAACAATCGTTAACTATGAGATCCATTCTTTTAGGAACTTGGCAAGGTAGATACCATAAAAAATTATTGCACTTAAGAAAGCAATGACTGTAATGATTGAAGTTTTATTATGTATCCAGGCACTCAAAAATAGATTGTATATACAAGAAAATGTTAGTTCGAAGATTATATATAAATTTTGCTAGACTAACTTGTGCAACAATACTTGACAATTATAAGGGTACAATTGTTGATCCTGAAGCGCAGCAAATTATACAGTAGTCCTTAACAACTTTTTGTGTGACTTTTTTCCTTCATAAATATTTTGGGTTACAATCTTAGCAATTTCTGAAAATATACTTCCCATGTAAGCTGGCAATGAAAATCCAGCACGTAAAAGTACGACCATCATAACACTGCAATGTTTTATACTGCATAACTGAATACACAACTAAAAATATAAAGCAAAAAAGACCAACAGTATGACATCACAATATTCTACAGACTAATTAAAAAGTACACCAAAGATGTTATTAGTGTAGGTCAACGACAATCCATTTAGTCTAAGGTGTTAATGGTGTTACCATGACTTCAGTATATATGTTGTTTACACTGTAATAAAACAAATAAAGCCAAAATAGTTTACTCCGTAAAGTTACTATACGGAATTTTGCAGAAAAGTAAATAAAGCTACCACACAAAAAATTATGAAAATCGGACAAACTGAATAATGTGTTTTGTCTAGCGAATAATCCCATCCACCATTGGCATGCTTTAGTTTACTATTTCCTTCGCTTTAACCTTCATATAGTTTACTTAGATTAATGTAAGTATAGTCACAACTTTTTTTAATCAGATAAATCTATGCTGCAAAATGTGTAAATATTATTTTCTATTTTTGTCTAAGGTACATAGTTGTTTTAGTTCTTCCTGTATTCACGACTTCTCCATATCCAACTCCCATTACTATCTCTACCTCAATTGCTTGTGTATTAAATATTTTCACCAAGACTTTAGTTCGGTTTTATCGACTAAAACACAACATTGGCATTATATATTAAGGTTTAAACGTAATAACTTGAGGACTTAGGTTATTATTTGCTATAGACTAAAACTCATCTTTAGACCTCAATATAAACTTAGGTTATTATTTTCTATGAAATGCAATAATTCGATTGGATTTTCAAGATTTGGGGATCAAGTTTCCCACGTTTTAGTATATTAGTTGCGGGAGAAAATTTAACACCTTAGAGCATCTCCAATAGAGGGTCAAGTTTTTAGTTTTTCATGACACGTAAGATTTTAGACCCCCAATTAACATAAATCCATCTCCAATGGTTGGATCCTACGAATTAGGAGGGATGGGAAAATAAATATGAAAAAGTCTTATTTACACCTTCACTTGCACCTCCACGTCATATTTTCAATTATTTTATTTTTTATAGAAATTAGTTAAAGTAAAGATAAACGGTTAAGATTTTATCATATAAAATTTTCTAAAGATTAAACTCTTCACTATTGAAAATAGTTTTTTAACTACGGGTCCTATATTTACTATATGTGTAAAATCTCATAAATAAAGGTCTTAAATAGATTTCCACATAGGATTTTTACACACTGTTGGAGATGCTCTTATATGTTGACTAAATATCGACTTCGATTTTGTTAACCACGTAGCCAGGCAATATGTATATTTGTGCAGTTATAAAGAAACAGAGGCTTAATTAAGAATTTCATAGAGATAATAGCTTAATTCGTCCAAATTTTCTCGAAATCAACGTATAACCCATTGCAGGTTTGGCTAAAGTTTTTAATACATGTTCAAATTTTCTGTCAAAGTTGATGTGGTAAAGCTCTTTCACTTAAGAATCATATTTGTGCAAACTCTATTATCTTTGATTGATAACTGCTTTTTGGACCAAAATAGGTTGAGATAACTTATTCGCTCTTCGATACCCATATGGATTACAATTCTTATACATTCTCGCAAACTCATGTATGTGGATTGAAAGTAGATGTTTGACAATAACATATCTCCAAAAGACTAACAAAAAAATAAAAACAGATACTAATAAAGTTCCAAGAAACAAATTTTTTTTGGCAAAGTTAGTCGGGTTATATCAGCCAACCATTAGGAAACTAAACAATTAGTACTTAGCTACCCGGTAAGTCGTAATTAATTTTAGCGGTTAGGTTAGGATTAGTTATATTTTTTTCTTGACTATAGTTTCTTTTGTGACATTTAAATTAAAATATGTTGGTTTAATATCTAGTTTCCGCTAGATTTTAGTTGGATGCAATATAACCAAGGTCCACAGTGGTTATTGGTTCCTTTAACCTTGGCTTAGTTTGCATTTAGGGTCTTTAGCTAAGCCAAGGTACATCATAATAATTGCTCTTATATTTTAATTGGATAATTTGGATTTTGTAGGTTTAAAGTGCATTACCTTATCAGAGGTTTCGTAATACTAAACTTAGGTTCAGCCGGGTGTTTAATTAGCCTAGTCATATTAGCCCAGGCATCTAACCCCAGCAATTAGGAATGCTCCTAGTGTTTTGCTAGTCGGTTTTAGCGTGTTTAATTAATCGAGCCATAGTAGTCGTGGTCCGAGAGTTTAGTTTATTGATTATCCGGGGCCTACAAGGCTGGTGTTTTGTTAATCTAGTCAACTACATTTTCTCAAGTCAAGAAATTTCTCTCTAAAATGCGTGTTTAATTAGTCGGGCCATAATAGTCATGTCTTAGATTAGAGAATCTTAGATCAAAACATAGACTGCACATTAAAATTAGCCATAATTAGATTGAAATATAAAGTTTGATCCTAGCCCTGGCATTTTGTTGGTAGGGTCAAATTAGTAGGGGCCTCATGGCCAAAAATTCTTTTGGAGTGATGAATAACAGTAGACCCATATCGGCCATTTTGGCCAAAGTGTTTAGTTTATCGGGTCATAGTAGCTGCTAATATGCATCACACTATAACACTGAGCCTAGCATAATGGAAACATGCCAATATGCCATTTAGACCAAGTTCGGATATCTTAACTGATTGAATTTGAACATTTAAAAATTACCGCTCCGCAAATTAATAGCCCTATTAAATTATGCAAGAAGCTTGACCAAATGATAAAACTTCACAAAATGTATTTCTAGTTTATTTCCACTTGGATATATAAAATTTGTCCCCATCTCTATTAGACCAAGCGTAGTTATAAGATGAGAACTATTCATCTCTTTGTGAGAGTGACCTTGAGTCGTATTTCATGTACAACGTCATTGCCAAGTTCACTCGATAATAAATCTTAAATAGGCGAATTTCATTCCATAGTAAGCGGAATCTTTTTGGAAGGCGATGCATTTGCAAGTTCTCTATCTGTTAACCATCTCTCTAGCTTGAATTCCTTGTATCCTCATTATTCTCCCCAACAGAATTAAATATACATTTTTTAATAACCTAAAATGAAAAAGAAGAAGAAAAAAAAGACAAATGGTCAGTGATTATTGTGGTATAAAGGCAAATTTGTGTTACATTGTGATAATGAGATCCTAGGGCCTAAATCGATATATAAAGACACCGTGTGCAGTGGTTGAGGCTACTAAATTGGGCTTTACAGTGACTGCTAAGCTCGAATATGCAACTATGTTGTATTAGGCGCGAGGCTGGCGCCTTGGGGCATTTTTTTTTCCTAGGCGACTCAAGGGGCGCCTAGGCCAGCGCTCAGGGCGCCTCTTACAGCATATGTTATGCAATATGCTTGGCGAAATAGATGAGATTTTTTATTTTCAGTCTAAAGATCACCTTCATGTAGTAATTGGGAGGCTTGATCGACTGCATAACCTCATCTGGCAAATAATCCATTTTAATTTTCCATACCTCAGCTTTAAACGCTACAATCTATGTATGTAATTCTATCTTTTATTTTTCTTCTCACCACTATCAAAATTATTTTCATTTCCCCTCTAAAGTTATTCTACAAAGCTCTTCATATATTCTCTCTTCAACTAATATACTCTCTCTATTGCCATGATAAAATGTGCACAAATACCCCTAAAAGCTATTGGCAAACGAATCTGCAATTATCTGAACTTTAATTTTTTTGATATATTTCTAATCAAAATATGGCACACAATGGATACCAGAGAGGATGCAAATTTCTAGTGTTAAGTTGAAAAAAAACATGTGCATTCAAACAGTATTAAGTGTCAGATCAAATCCACACTTGAACTTGAATTCTATATTTGTCGTTCCAAGATGAAACTTCCTTCAAATGAAGCTGGGCATTCTTAGGAAATACTATGGAATTGCATAAGCTGACAATGATTATGGAGTTTCTTTAGAAATGGAATTTAACCACCCCTAAGAACCAAACATCAATTAAATGAAAGCTAATTTTCAGTTATTGATTGAAAAAGAAAGTAATACCTTTTAAATTGGCCATGTGCTCAGATACCTTAATCCAAACAGATGCTAATCTCTGCAAAAACTAATATTGCCAAGCATTAAAAAAATCATTTTGACAACCTAACTATAAATCTTAGACGGTTAAAAGTATAATAGGTAGTGAGTATATTGCTTAAAGCCATAAACCAATATAGCACAATCACTCGTACAAAATAATCATGTCAATTCTTGGCCAAATTGACACTAATCTCAAGACCTGGGTATAATTAAACAAAATTGGTGATCCATCTGAATCAACATTGTGACTTACATGTAAAACTATGATGAACATTCAAAAGAGCACAAATCATTGAGAAGAAATCAATTAACAGCGTTCGAAATTGATTCATGAATGAATTTTTCAATATATTTCGGTAACACCATGAGCGCATATGGATATAATAGATTTTTACAAAACATTGAGCATTAGATTTCTGAATGAAAACAAAGAAATCGTTTACCTCGTATTAGCCACAGTTGCTTACAAACTTTCAGTTTTTCCAAGCTGACACGATATCGAAGTTTCAAAGAGATTTTCAATTCATCTTGATAACAAAACTGAAACGGAAGAATATTGTACCTTCCCTTTGTTGTACACAGATAGACTACTAATTGAGGGAAGGATGTTCCCTTAATTATTTTTTTGAAAGATATGTTATTTATCAGATTATCATAATCATTGGATCTGTCAAAGAAACTCTGCATAAACACGGTAGCTCAAACAATTTGCACTCATAAAACAATTCAGAGTGTAATTTTTTTGAAGAAGCTAGTTACACTTTATAAAAACAAATCAAGAAGCATTACCATAACATCTTGATAGGCAGCCTTGCAAACGAAGTCAAACCATATCACTTTTTTTTGTCACTGTTAGAAATGTTGACACGTACCTGGAAAGCAAAGAATTACATGATAAGGCACCATACATAATCAACATGAAACCCATTCAATCAAACTCATCATCAGCTTTCGTTGGCTCTAGACTTCATGAATAACAAAACCATAAGGATTCATCATAAATTGATCACAAAATTATAAAACCAAATGTACAACCTACAATACGGAAACTCACAGTTAATAACCTAGCTAACAAAAGCATATCAAATATAAAACACAATGACATCAATCAAAAGTTAATAACTCTAATCAGTTCAGCACAGTGTTTTAAAACCAGGACCGGACCGGACGGTTGGACCGGTGAACCAGTAAAGAAAAAGGGTTGGGTCATCCTTGACCCACTAATCTGCTAAAAAAACCAGTAACCCAGATGAATCGTCCGGTCCAACCGGTGAACCATCCGACCCAATTGGGTTTTTACCCGGTTCACCGGTTACTTTTCCGTCAATTGTTTTTTCTTTTTTTTCTTTTTTGAGATTTCCATCAAGTTTTTTAATCGGTTCAACTAATTCCATGTATTGTTGTTATGATTTATTTATCTCGAGATGTTTTGAACAATTAGAAGATGGATTTTGCCTTAGCGAATCAGATCTGTAGAGATTATAATCATCCACCATCGAATCTATATCAATCAGGAAATAAAAAAAAATTCTTCTCATAAAAAAAAAGAATTCATAAAATAAAACTCAACCTTGAAGACAATATGAAGTCGTTGGATAGATGTAGAGAAAGAACGGGTTACACAGATGATCACTTCTCTTCCTGTGCTTAATAGAGTGGGAAAGAGTCGAGCCAAAAAGAAGGGAAGAAGAGAAGAATAATTGAGACAGTTTGCAGAAGAGAAGAAGTATTTAAGGGGCATAGGAAATATTAATAATTACTTTCACATCCTTGCATCATTGCATTATTATACAGAAACATATATTAATTAGTATCCACTAGCTACTGGTCCAATACCACAATTTATCATTGACGTACATAAAGAAGATATGTACCGTAGTTAATACATCAGGTAAGGTTACTGTTACTTCGAGGTTGATTATGTATTAACCCACTGACCCACCTTTGGTTAAACCAGTGACCCTTGACCCAAGATAATTTCTTGGGTTTGATATCCGGTCTAGGTTTTAAAATATTGGTTCAGCAGTGAAAATAAAAACAAAAATAAAAAAAATAAGAAACTCATAAAAAGGACAAATTCTATAAGAACTAAATAGCTTTTTTACTGACATTGCCTAAACCTATGACCTTAAATTGCAACAATCTTACAAATCTTATCAGAACCCATCAAAAGGAGTAACTCTATAATTCTAAATAACAACAAAAACCTAGAATCATATAAAAAATTGATAATTCATGTCAAAAAGAGTAACCTCTAAGGTATGCAATCACCATGCTATTATAAGCGTTCTGTAATTGTTGAGTTCTGGAATCCACTGACAACTTCATCCAAACCTTGGTAAACTGATATAAATTGAATTGCAAACTACGCATTCCCTTAGTGCTCTATGAGATGATGATTTCTGGAATCCAATTCAAACCTTAGTGAGCCGAAGTGCCAAACCTTGTGATATATGAAACATTTCAGCTTTCACAAAACATCCCTCAAATTTTAGTATGACATGATCTTTGAATTCAACCATTGGAAAAACCTAGAGTTGCGTATTAATTATAATGGAAGAAGCATCGCATAAAAGAAAGCAGAAACCTTACCTTCTTTAGACCATCGAACTCGACATTGAATTACTTAAGCCCATCGTTGACTGTCTACGCAACATGATCACTCATCAACACAGATTATGTCAAGCAACGGCATAATGGTCAAGGCTTTTCGTTGATTCAATTGCAACATACAAATATATATATATATATATATTTGTCAAAGTATACTAAAAGCATCAACCTAAACCAATAATAACATAAGAAAAAAAAATCGTAAAAATCAAATTCTAGGGTTTCAGTATGTTTACCTTCTTTTTCTATTCGTCTCAATCGTCTTTCTGATTAAACCGCAACATATAAATATAAGTTTATTATAAAATCCTGCATCACACATAACGAAGAGTAGAAAAAATAAAGATAGAGAAGCGAAAACTCTTGCTTTTCTGCGTGAGAGAAGAAAGGGATCGCAGTGGAAAGACAGAAAATAAGCTTTTTGTACGACGCATAAAACACACTCACCGTACGACCACTTTAATATTATTCGAAGCTTCGCAGTCGTCCATGCAAAAACTCCATCCGTAGATTCCCGACCTTTGGATGATGGCCCCCATTCAACGTCGTCCGTCTGATAGCCCTGGCTATCATAGACACAAACCTCATACCTTTTCATAACAATGATAACGTTTAAGCACAATTGTCCTTTCATTAGTGATTGCAAATCACTTGTTTACTCCATATATTTATCCCCCTTTTTGTCACAAAATGACAAAGGTTCGAGCAAATAAAGGACAAACCGAAAGGATCTTACAAATCTAAAAGACTTGTAAACAACCTATAAGAGTTAAGCACGAAGGTTTCACATACCACTTTAGATAACCAATATTAAAACCGAAACTACAAGTAATTTAGTTTTAATATGTTATCAAGGAAACAATTGTCCGAAGCAATTTTCCCTAATAGTTAGCAAATCGACTAAGAAACTTAATTCCCTTGTTAAACCGATTGCAAACATACAATCGCTTATTTCGATAAGACCAAAATAAAGATCTAATTAACTTTATTTTTTTCTCCTTAGGCACTAATTATTCAGACAATAACTTAGACCTTTCTCTTTAGACAAGACAAACACTAGGTTAGTTAACTAGTTTTTCTTGTCAAGGCATTCGATTAGACTTGAATGACCGAATCCTCCAATTTGATAAGTCTAACTAAGATCAGAATGAACTTAGTTTCTCTTATCCGGAATCGATTTGGACTAAACAAATGATCTCGTATTTTGTTAAGCCATAAGCAATACATACAAAACAAAATAAATTGACCTGTACAATTATTTTCTTAACCGAAAGCAATTGAAACAAACATAGACATTATAGCACCGAAATTGCACCGAATTTCGTTAAGCAAAAACACTTGATACCCAACAATAAAGAAGATACCAAACAATAAGCCAAATAAATTGACACCGTTTTTCTTAACCGGAAACAATTGAATCATACACACACAAACATCCATACAAAATAATGGAACATATCAATTGTACCAAAATTTTGGTAAGCAAAAGCAAAATATATGTAATATAAACATGCTTTTCTTAAACAGGAAAATGATTAACTAACAAATTCGTTACCTCAGATTCCGCAGCCTCTTCTCCCCCAGTATGTTGTCATCCTCTCGCAAGAACAAAAGAACAACAACAAAAGCAACCTTTACCAGAGAAAGGTTGAAACTGTTTTTAACTAATGCGTGTCAATAGCAAAAGTTGAGAACCCGAAACACATATGTTTATTCTAAACACAACTCATGTAAACATAAATTGATTCAACATATTGTGACTTTTTACATATGAGTTTCAATCGGAACACCTTATGATCCTTTGATAAGCCTACCAACATGGGTTAGAACTTAATCCCGCTAAATTAAAAAGCCACACAAACCATAAGGGTCACATCATATGAGATAGAATATAAAGTTTATTGAAAACCGAAATCAGAATCCCATAAACCGAATACACATAGCCAAAATATAAACATTCATTCACATGCTATGTAATCGGTAACTATCACAAGAAAAATTATAAAGAAATAATTTTATTCATTAATAATGATAGTTTTATTCAAAATAGACGTTATACAATAGTTGAAACAAATCAAGCATAGATGTCTATTTTTCTGATAAGAATCAAATCTTATACTTTATTCCATGAGGAACTTAATCCTTCATATCACTAGAGGAATGCAGGTTATTACTTTCAGTCTTGAGCTTGTGAATTTCTTCAAGAAGATAACCTCGTTGCTTGACCAGAATTTCTTGCACTTGAGATGTTTTCGTGGAGGACTCTGCAAGAACATGTAATTCTATCTCTGATTGAACACAGAATTATGTCAAAATCTCAATACACTGATCTTTCTTCAACATATTCTCTCTTTCCTTCTTGCTAAGCCAATCTCTCTTTTTGATCTTCCTCTTAGGCCTCTTAGCATCAAGAGATGGTGCAGATTTATTCTTAAAGAAATCTTTCAGATCAAGTATCTTTGCAAGAGAAGACATCGGATCCTGACTCATGGTTCGAACAAGGAATGACCAGAGAATGAGAAAGATCCTTTTATATTCTTTCATACTACCGAAAATATAAGATTTCTGTAAATACGAAAATCTTTAAAAATATATTTTCAATTACTAGATTTTATTCCCATAATCTACACATTATGTGCCTTGATTTTTGCTTCCTCACACACACAATCGGCACACAGGGTGAGGATGCAATTCTAATACCGATTAGGTGGTATTAGTATGGGATTTTATCTCATCATGGGATTTAGAACAAACAGAGTGTTCTTTATCTAGTATCGTATGATTTAAAACTCTTCTCTTGTTACCTGGAATTGACGAAGTTTCTTGAGATTTATTGGAGTGGCATATGCACTTCTTAGCTCTTCTTGTTCTTGAGACAGTTTTACACTCTGTCTTATTTTTCCCTTTATCATTAGATGATTTTTCAACTTCGTAAGACATGTCCATTTTTAAAATGGTTAAATCACTAATGGAGGAAGAGGGAATCAAGTTGACACTAGTGCAATATTAGTTGTTTCCTTTTCTTCAGAATCATATGAATCAGAGGTCTCATATAGAGTTATAGCCAATGCCTTTCTTCCGGCGTATTTCCTAAGATTAGGACAGTCTTTATCCGTATGACCAAAACCTTTACACTTAAAGCACTGAGGCTGGTATTCATCATCTTCTTCTTAATCATTTTCGTTCTTGACAGGAACTCGATCATGGGGTTGAGAAGATCGATGAACATCTTTTATAAATCTCTTATTTATCTTCTTTAAGATATCTCGAAACTGTCTAGTGATTAATAATAATGACTGTTTAATATCATCATCAGAATCTTCTGCAATCAGTTCATCAGAATCATCCGACAATCTATTTTTCTCCATAAGAGCTTTTGGAAAATTTTCAGCTTTAAAAGTGTTTCATTTAGCTTGAATAGATGGTGATTCATGATCAAAGATATTTAACTTTCCAACAAGTGTGCTTCGTGAAAGAGTTGAAAGATCATTTGCTTCTATGATTGCATGCTTCTTAGATTCGTATCTAGATGGCAATGACCTGAGAATTTTGCACACTATATCCTTTTCATAATTAGTCTTTTCAAGAGAGAAAGAAGCATTTACTATCTCAGAGAGTTTAATATGAAACTCTTCAAAAGTAACATTGTCATCCATTCGAAGGTTTTCCCAATCAGATGTGAGAGTTTGAAGTCTAGCTTCCTTTTATGATGTGTTTCCTTCGAATACGATCTGAAGATTATTCCAAGCTTCCTGTGAAGTTTGGCATGTGGATACATGATGTTGTAGATCGCGACTTACAACATGTATAATAGCATTCAAACCATCTGAATTCTACTTTGCAAAAGCCTTTTATTCACCTGAATAATCCACTAAGCGTTTAAACTTAGTTTCTGAACCTTCTATTTTCGGGCGATTATAACCATCGACGACTAATAGCCAAGTATTAAAGTCTCGTGATTGAAGAAAATATCTCATAACAGACTTTCACCATAGATAGTTTATTCCGTCAAATCTTGGCGGTACGTTAACTGAAATCGATTCATGTGAACTCGAATTCATTTCTTATAGGTTGGATCGCACCAAACACAGATTGTTAGATCTTTTCGTATTTGCCTGCTCTGATACCAATTGAAAAGACGAGGGTACCCAAACACACCACAATCTTTTATTCATCCACCTATAAGTCCTCTTACCGAAAGTGATCGCCTATGGACAAAGTTGAGACAATGCAACAAATCGGTATTCACACTTGGTGTGATTGTCTATGGATACGAGATCGAGAAAATACGACAACCAAAGTGTGATACTTGATAATAGGTTCGGACTTAACCAAACTTTATATGACCACTATCAAGTATATCAGAGTTAACGTTTGTTATTTTACTTTTAATTATAATAAAACAAATATAATTGCGGAAATAAAAAAGTAAAAGGCACAACAAGATTTTGTTAACGAGGAAAACTACCAGTGCAGAAAAACCTTGGGACCTAGTCCAATTGAATACTCTTAATTGCCGATATACAAAATCTAAACCAACTTCGTATAATTGAGACCAAGCAACTACCCCTAGTTCACTTAGTTTCCTCAGTATCCCGCGCTTCCTACTTCGATGAGTGCACGCAATGGAATAATTCCTTTGGATCGTATTCCAAACAAAGAAAGAAACAACAAATATGTTTGGTAACAACTCTTTCGATTCTTTCAAGATAAAGATATCTCAAGTCATATGCAAAGGCTCTTCCGTTTAATCTAATAAACTCCTTTGCCCGGTTAGATCAATCTATCCAATAACTACCAAAGTAGTCAAGTTTATATTCACAATCAATTGATATAGATTCCAACAAGAAACTATAAAGTGATGTCGATCTCACGCAACTAATAAATCGAATAAATCCGAGTCTAGTTGGATCCCACCCGATCAAGGTGTGTGCACACCTAAAGATATGAGAACCAAATAAGAAATCTTCTTTGTCTTCAAATCTTCTTTAATCTTCAATAAACACCGCACACAACACCACTTGAATCTATTTGATCAATCACACACAAAAACAGAGTCTCATAATTAACAATGGATTATCACAAGATGTCTTTAGATCTACAAACTGTTCTAAAGATCCCGTCGATACTTCGATCTAGTTTGAGTGAATCTTATATCAGAAGAGAAGATTCTCAAGAATAAACAAACTAGGTGCAATCAAAGTTTCAACAACCGTTAGTCAATCAAATCAATCGAAAACTAATAATACCGCAATTATTTAGTTTCCACCAACGGTACTCGAGAGCTTCTTGATCCCACATAAGTCTTTAAACGAGCGGTCGTAAGAGATTTCGCCTAATTAGGGTACTTTCCTCTTCGATTAGACGGCTCCACCGAAACAACAAAAAGATGAAGTTTTCTGGCTCTTAGGATAGTTTGCTAGAAATGCAAACTTAGGTATTTATAGACAAAGAATGTTTAGACACCAAGGAATTTCCAAAACCGAAAATATTCTCAAGATATGCAATGAATAATAAAATTTGGTTTTCCTAATTCCAATAAATGCTTGTCCAAAATTTCGGAAATCTCTCAATAGAAAATCTCCAATTAGTGAATGCACATTACTAATTTTATTTCTAGAGATATGCATTTAATTGCTGGTAATTAAAGCATATAAAACTAAAAACCTTAATTAAAAGATTCTCAATTTATTTCGGCACAAGATCTCCTTGAGTACTAAGGAATATCTTTGAACAATAAATGATAAGAGTTATTGAACGTGTTCAAAGTATGGTGACATCTTTTCATTGTAAATCCTTATTCATATTTACATGGATTTACATTCTTGGAATCGGTTACACCACACTTCCAAACAAGTTTAGAATTGGTTCACATGTATTCCAAGATCACTATGTGATTGATCAAATATCAAATCACATACATGGGTTCAATCGGTTCTACCAATCACTAGGATCGGTTATACCTTAATATGGAAACACTTGTGATCGGTCACACAAGTTACCAGGACCGGTTACATCAGTTACCACGATCGATTACATTAATTACCAGGACCGGTTACCATATACTCATGGTATTGCTTGTGATCGGTCACACCAGTTACCAGGATTGGTTACACTAATTACCAGGACCGGTTACACCAATTACAATGATCGATTACACAACACTCGGTGATCGGTCACACCAATTACTAGGATCGGTCACGACAATTACAAAAATCGATCATACCATCTCATGGTGATTACTTAGGATCGGTTATACTAATTAATAAAAACTAGTCATACTGTTAGAGCACTGCTCGGTCGAACTCGCGTGCGTTGCTATCTCAAGTATGTTTGTCAATGTTAGTGATCAAAACTATAAATCTTGATTTCTAGCCTATTTATAGATGTCTCGGACAAGGACATAGATAGTGTAGTTGATCTTAGGTTTCACGGCGTTCATCATTTGAAGACAAAGAACTACTAAGGGGAGCTTGTGGAACTTCATCGACAAAAGGTATGTGGATACTTAAACTTATCTATCACATGGAAAGTCTATTTCTACTCTATCTCCAATATTGAGACATAAGTCATATTACGATATAGTTTTCTATATACACATTTGAGATTTCGAGTTGAGTTTATCTCTCTTACATATTTGTCAAAATATGTGTTGGCAAGCTTTCGCTTCGACCAAGTTCATCTTATATCATGTGAAAATTGCCGAGTAAACATCTTACATGGTTTGTGTGATACAATCATTTGGTGTTGTCTTGGAATGTTTCGTAATGGTTATTTCAATAACTTGAAAATTTATTTGATGCTAATAGTGTGTGAAAACGGCTATTGTCATCTTCTAAGAAAGTTTCAATGATTGAAATAAAAGTTTAGAACACTTAACCATTATTAGATATGTCATGTTGTCCACTCTTGCACATATGTAATCCATGACCGGGAACCATAGTATGCGCACGCGTTTGCGTACTTGTTGGTTTGAGAAATCCGGGAACCTAAGTACGCGTACCCGTTTGCGTACTGGCGTACAATTTCATGTCAGAGAATTTCTGCTGGGATTTGAAGTTCGCGTACCCGTTTGTGTACTGGCGTAACTCAATCTTGGTCCGGGTATTTCAAGTATGCGTACACGTTTGCATACTTGAAGGTTAAAGTTCTAAAATCGGTTTTAAACATGAAAATAACATTTATATAATAAGGAATGCAATCTTTGCAAACCGTGGCTATAATGTTCATGATTGATTCAAGATAATCAAACCGATTTTGCTTGATTGTGTTCTTGTATAACTATATGAGAATATAGCAATTGAACAACTCTTTAACTAGTTTCATTTGAGTCATTTGAACTAGTTATGGTTAAGATGAATAAGGTTGATATGAGACTAATCATACGGCTAACCTCAATTAACTATTTGTGAACCAACATGGTGTACACGTTTAGGTACAGTTACATAAACCTAAATGAGGTTACATTTCATTTGTGTGTAACAAGCTAAGTTCGATCTAACGGTTGAAAGATATTAGCTTGGTTGAATTAGGTTTTTCATCTAACGGTGAATATTGAATGCTTTGTTACCAAGGTAACTTGGATTGCAAACCCAGATTTGAAAACTATATAAATGAGAACTCTAGCAACGGGAAACCTAATCCCCACACATCATGTGTGTTACTAGTTGCATAACTAGAGTCGATTCTCCTTTAACCTTAGGTTTCTTCGAGACCCTGTAGGTTAACGACTTGGAAGACTTCATTGGGATTGTGAAGCTAGACCCAACTATTTTCATTGTAGTTGCGTGTTCTGATCTTGCCCGATTCTATCGTATTGAGTACAATTGAAATAATTGACTCGAGATTAATTTCTCTAATAGGCAAGATAAAAGTAATCACAAACATCTTCGTCTCATCGTTTGTGATTCCACAATATCTTGTTTTGCTAGTCGATTAAGATTATTGTGAGGTTGATAATAAGACCGGTTTATCAATTGGTTCTTGCTCACCTTAATTTATCAAAAGACGGAACAAAAACTCTTGGGTATTTCTGTGGGAGACAGATTTATTCAATCTATATACTTTTCTGTGTGAGACAGATTTGTTTATCAAGTCTTCAACTTTGGGTCGTAGAAACTCTTGGTCGTGGATGAGATCAACTAAGGAAATCAAGTGCGTAGTATCCTGCTGGGATCAGAGACGTAAGGAATGCAACTGTACCTTGAATCAGTGTGAGATTGATTAGGGTTCAACTACAGTCCAGTCAGAAGTTAATTGGTAGTAGGCTAGAGTCTGTAGCGGCTTAATACAATGTGGTGTTCAATCTGGACTAGGTTCCGGGGTTTTTCTGCATTTGCGGTTTCCTCGTTAACAAAATTCTGGTGTCTTCCGCATTATTTTTGTTATATAATTGAAATATCACAGGTTGTGCGTTTAGATCAATCAATTAGAATATCCAACCTTTGGTTGTTGATTTACATTGATTGACACTTAAACATTGGTCTTTGGTACCGTTCAAGTTGTTTCACATAATAACCAGGCTCGCGGATTTCTATCTGTTTGATTTGCTGATTACATTGTGAAACAGAGATATTAAACTCTTTGATATACTTTACTCTAGATTGAGTATGACTGTCTAGTTAATTCTCTAGAAAGTTTATTGGAGTAAATCCTCTCAGATTGCCAAACGAATTGTTGGGTGTGGTTGTTAGACCCCCGCCTTTTCAATTGGTGTCAGAGCAGGCAAACACATTAAAGACCTCATAAGTATGTGTTTGTAGCGATCTGATATGGACAGAAGTGCTATCTCTATAAACGTACCACCAGTCTTCGATGGCTCAAATTACTTGTGGTGGAAAATTGATATGTGTGCCTTTCTTCAAGCGTGTGATTTTCAATCATGGGTTTATGTAGTTAATGGCTATGATGCTCCCGTTGTGGCAGTATGGAATGCGACCGTTCCTAAGGATATTGGTGCATATGACGTTGCTGAGATACTTGCTGCAAAGCAAAACTCCGACGGTTTGAATGCCATCGTACATGCTATTATACCCCAGATCTTCAGCACCATGTGACTACGTGCACTCGGTCTAAAGATGCTTAGGATATCTTAGAAACCGTATTCAAGGGAATACTGAAGTGAAAAGGAAGCTAGGCTTCAAAACCTAAATTCCGATTGGGAAAACCTTTGTATGGCAGATGAAGATTCATTCGATAAGTTTAATCACAAAGTGTCTGAAATTGTTAATGCATCTTTTGCATTGGGTAAGACTATTCCTGAAAAGGACATTGTGATGAAAATTCTCAGATCGCTGCCATCTAGATACGATTCTAAGAAGCATGTCATCGTTGAGGGAAATAACCTTGATACTCTTTCCAGAAGCACTCTTGTGGGAAAGATTAAATTACTTGATCTTGATACAGTCAGAACTTCTGCGTTCAATGTTGTGACCATTACAACTGAAGCTTCTAGCTTGTCATGGGCCAATGAATGATGTTCTAATCATGTTGATTCGAATAGATCATTAATGACACAGAAGATCAAGGATATGGTAAAGAAAATCAAAGGATCCGAGAGGTCATCTTCTCTCTCTGTTGCTTCTGATGATTCAAGTCAAGAAAAAATATCTCAGTATCCCAACGTCTTACATACTGCTGAAGTGTGTACGGAAGGTTCAGCCTTCTCGGCAGAAATTCCATGTAACTCAAATTCCAATTCGGAATGCGAGTCTGAGACCGAGATCCTAGAATTTCTGGATAAGTATGAGGAAATTCGCCAGGAAAATATTCAACTGGAGGAGTTGTTGAATAAACTTGAATCATCACTACAGGTGAAAACTCTTGAGATTGACTGTTTTAATGATGAATTCACCAGAACCCTATTTCTAAAAGAAAAAGAGATCAATTCTCTCAAGAGTGACCTACAAAGGTTGTCAGGAAGCTCAGACAAAATTTCAACAATGTTATTTGGTCAAAAGGCTTTTGGAAACACAAGTGGTTTAGGTTTCAAAAGTAATACAGTGAGCACAACGAACTCTTTTGTTCCAGCCGGCTCTGGATCAATTGATCCTATGTGTTGTGATGAACTGGAGTCATCTCTACAATGCAAACCTTCTTTGCTTTGCTACTTTTGTAGAAGTACAAGTCATGTCCAAAGTAAGTGTTGGAGATTCAAGAGGAACAACAAAAGAATTACCAAACTTCAAAATGACATGCAAAAGATGAATCTGACTCTGGAGAAGCAGTCTGTGACGCATGGGAACAAGAAGAAGTCCAAAAGATTTAGAGTCAGACGAGGTAGGCCTGTTAACTCTACAAACCTTGAAATGTCACCTCGTGACACAAGATGTGAACGTTCTGTTCACTCCATTACTATCTAAATCATGGTAATGAACTGTATCCTTATTTTGGACTTGAAAAATAAGGATTACTTCAAGGTTATTCAAGTCTTGTAAATCTTTTGTTGATTTTCTGTTCTATTTTATGCAAGTAAATATTTTATTGTTGAAATAGATCATGAACCGTTGAGACTTTTCAAAGTCCTTTAGGGTTTTATTATCCTAGAAGTCTATATATGTTCATTTTTAACATCATTATCCTTTACCTCGTTCTCTTCAAAAGATACATCTCATGGCTCCTATAACAAGAGGTACCACAAAAAGAGATGTTGAAGCAGTCAATGTGTATCTGTGTGAAGGAATTCAGTCATCAAGGAAAACAAGGGTAAAGGATACGACTAATGATCTAGGTTCTTCCTCCAACTGCCTATTGTATGTTTGTCATTCTGATAATAACTTTAGGTTTATGGTGAAGGAATTCATCGAAAAAGAAATGATTTAAAATCTCGAATCATTTCATCTTTAGAAGATATTTCTCACTATGAACAAATGTTATCTCTAACAAAGAACATTCTCATGGAACTGAAAAGAGAACTTTGATATTTTCAAGATTTGGAGGAATTGAATGATCCAATTATCAATGGATTTTTCAATAATGAGAAGGAATTCTCTTAGATGCCCCGAGAAAGCTCTACAATGTCTAGTAATTCTTATGAGAATTTATTTCATGTGTTTTTTAGAAGAATAACTAGAGTTTGGAATAGCTATTATTGTGAGTACACATAGCTATGTCCAACGTTTTCATCTTCATGTTTTTAGATTTATTTATTTAAATTCTAAGTTTTTTGAAGATGATTTTTGCAATTTTAATCTTTATGATTTTATATATTGCAAATTGTTATGGGATATGTTGTTTACGTCCGTGAACCCATGACTATCCCATATTTGTTCAAAAGTTATTTCTATTATGCTAAGATGTATGAAAGTATTGATAAAAGATAGAATGAACTTTTGACTTACAAAAGTTAAAGCCTTTTATGTCATTATTTGATGGAAGAAAGGATAAAACTTTTGTTTACAACGATTGTGTCTATTATATGTCATTGTGCAAATAGTGATGGAAAATAGAGTGAATCCTTGTATATTCCGCAGTATTGGTCGATCTCCGATCCACAATTTTTGTGCATATATTGTGTTGCTCCGTGAGTTCTCTTATGTCGAGCATGGCCAATTGAATTGATCATTTTTGTGGTTGATTCAATTGAGACTTTTGGATACAAATTCATGTTTTCATGTGATATGGTTATATCCAAAGAAATCCTTCTTTTCTTGTAAAATCAAGGTCGCCTTTGTTGTTCTTTCGGGAATGACATTTTATGGGGGAGAGTTCTTTTTGAACTTGTGCTTAATTGCCAAATCTTTGTGGGGAGTGCTACATGGAATATTATAGGGTTATCTTGTATCTTTATAAACTCCTTCATGAATGCATTTAGCTTGGGTTTTATGATTGCATCTAAATAAGTTGGTATGTTATTCTCTTTTGGTCATGAAGTATCTCTATGAAAATTTCATGAGGATCCCACTAGTTTTTCGTACCTTTGCCAATTTATATTGACAAAAAGGAGGAGAATTAATGTAGTTTCATATTACAAATACATATGGTTTACTTGATCATTATGTATAATGGGGAGTGGTTTTCATGTTGAGATGAAGTATTGACTAAGGGGGTGTAGCAGTACGTCCCTTTTTCTCGGGTTCAAGTGAACCCGTTAACTTAATTCTACGTTCCAATTTGCCTAAAGCTCTAGTAAACTAACACTTTTAAGTTGCCCAAAACAATAAATGTGAGTACCCAAATAGAAAAGTGAATTTAATTATTCTTCTTATGGGGCGAGCTCGCGATTTTTTTGGGCGATTGGTCGACGGCGACGCCGACTTAGTCAATTTCAAAAATTTCCATCATCTTCTTCGATTAATTCCTGTTTTTCCATCTAGATTTGTTCTTCTATTCTGATTATATGTTTTGATCCTAATCCTGATCTATTCAATGTTCTGATTGATTTAATAGTTAGCCTGATTTCTTTTTCTTCTGTTTTGATTTTCAAACCCTAGTTTCAAATGGTCTAGTCAAATCAATCCAATCCTTTCTTCCTTCTCTCTTTCTCTAATAATTCTGATACTTGGTTTATTAAATTCGTTTTAAATTTCTAGAGTGTTGTTATTCTTAACTATTTCCTAACTTTTTATCTTTCTTTTTCTGATTAGGTTATGAATTGAGGTAGGCGGCTTCATAGGGTTCGGGTCTTCACCATCATGAGATTATGCAAACTGATAACGGATTAAATTGGTATAGAGGGTTTTCCGGGTATGGTTCATCATTCCTATCAAAGCTATTTTTTTTTTTGGTTTGATTGATAGTTCTCTAAAGATGGTTACTGAAGATGCTATACTTAGCATTATTGAAGTCCTACTACTGGTAGGGATTTGTTTATGGGATATTTTAGTTTCACTTCTTCTATACTTAGACTGCTATATTGGTTGATTTATTAAGAGTTTTTAATCCTCTTAGATTATACTCAGGGGAATGATTGCCTGTTTTTAGACGTATAGGTACTTCTTTATGCTTATTTTGTTGGAGGAATTCTAAGGGTTTGGTTTTGGAAACTGATTATCTCAGTATTAATTTTAATATTGCAAGTTATATATTTGGATATTTACCAGAAGATTTAAGTATGGTTAGTATTAAATCATTCCCGATTATATTATCGTTTCAACCTATCTTGAAAGAAAACATGAGAATTCTTGTTACACTTGGTAATTTCAATTATAGAAAACTTGGTTCTATTTTTTCAGTTGATAGTTTTTTGGTCTGTGGAGTGCAGAATTGGATTTTGGGTAATCGAAATACAGAATCGTTAGACAATTCTAAGGATTATGGTTCCTACACCTCAATGGCCTCCTTTGGTATCTCTACCACCTTTCTCTCCTCCTGTTGGGGTGTCTATCTATAAGGGTAGAAGTGGCTTTTGGGTTCTTAAAGCCATGATTCTAATATTTTTTGGATGGCATTGTGTACTACTGTATCGCAAATATTTTCTTCATACTCTGGGGTTTTGGTTAACCCTTCTTCGAATCTGTGCTATTCGTCAGCTTTGGTTTTTTAATCAGACTTGAGGTGCTTTTTAGGGTCATTGCGGCCAAGTTCAAGATAGCTATTTTTGATAAAGAAGTTGTATATGAACCTACGTTTATTGCAGACTTACCTCTGGAGCCTTTGATCACAGAAGAAGAATTTGAAAATGAAGTTAATCTCATGATGGTGGACCCATTTGGCTCTATGGATGCTAAGCCTGCCTCTGCTCATAACCTTGTAAGTTTTCTTGGAATTTTTATCTAGTACGCTTTCATTTGTTAAAAATATACTTGTTGTTCTATTTGTTAAAAATCTTCTTTTACCTACAATTAAAATCTAGTCTATTTATTTTTTCATCTTAAGTCTCTTCTTTTTAACTTTCTATCATGAAGTTTATATGTTGGAATATGAATGGGTGCTGTTCTAACAAAAAATGGTTGCATCTTTTAAATTTGTATAGAAAACATAGGCCACATGCTATTTGTCTCATGGAAACTATGGTAGATAATGATACTGTTAAGAAATTCAGTCACCATTTACCTTTTGATTATTGGTTTGTTGTACCGGATATTGGAAAATCTGGTGGTTTAGCTTTAGGCTACTTTGCTAGGTCAAATATAGAAGTAAATATGATACATGTCTTATGTGATATTATACCTACTATCAAGAATTGTATGGTTTCCTTTGTTTATGGTTCTTTAAACAATACTGGAATGAAAAATCAGTGGAATTTCTTGAGTAACATGAATGAAGATGAGGTTAGACCTTGGTTACTTTTAGGGGATTTTAATTTTATCCTTTATAGTTCTGAAAAGCATGGTGGGAATTCTGATTCTTCTTTGGCTCCTGAATTTATTAGAAATAAGATTGTAGAGTTGAGATTGAACGAAATATTTTCTTATGGTAACCCTTTTACTTGGTGTAATAGAAGATTTAAAAATCCTTCTAACCTGATTTTTGAGAAATTAGATAGAGGATTTATGAATGATGATTGGGTTTCCGCTCTTCCTCAAACTTGTATTACTAATCTTGCAAGAGTTTTTTCTGATCACTATCCAATACTTCTCAAGTGTTTTCATCAAGATCAAAATCTTTACATTCCTTATAAGTTTTTCAAGTGCTGGCAATTAAGTCTAGATTTCAAGGATGTTCTTCAAACTTCTTGGGATAAGAGAGTCAATGGGTCTCCTAGTTTTATTGTTGCTGGAAAACTCAAAAATGTTAAGTCTGATCTTAGTAAGTGGAACATTGAATCTTTTGGTCATGTTAAAAACACCATCAGTAAGCTAAATGTGGAAATTGAGAAATTACAAATGCTACCTTACTCTCCGAATATTGGTGGCTACATTTTGAACTACTCAAAACAGTTAGATTATTGGTATGAAATAGAAAACTCTTTCTATAAACAAAAATCTAGGATTGATTATTTTACTCATTATGACAAGAATACTCGGTTCTTTCATAATACAAGAAAGCTTCAAATATGTATAACACTATTCATACTATCGTGGATTATCAAGGAAATCGGATTTAGAAAATAGAGATCAAGTTGTTGCTCTTCTTTCTAACCATTTCAAGAACATCTATACTTCTTCGAAACCAAATAATATTGATATTGAGGAAGCTCTTAAAAATGTTAAACCTATGATTACCGATGACATGAATACTCTTTTGGTGGCCATTCCTTCATTGAAGAAATTCATGCTACAGTTAATGACATGGCTCCTTGAAATCACAGGACTCGACGGTTTCCCTGTTGGTTTCTTTAGGGACAATTGGCAGATTATTTCAAAAGAAGTCATTGATCATGTTCAAAACTTTTTTCGAACAAAATTTATCCTGAAGCAGCTTAATCATTCTTTTATAGCTCTAATACCTAAGGTAAATAATCCCTCTTCGCCGCATGATTTTAGGCCTATTAGTCTATCTAATAATGTTTATAAAATTATTTCGAAAATTCTTACCAATCGTCTAAAGCCTTTGTTGGATTCTCTTATTTCGCCTTTTCAGTCGGCTTTTATCGCCAATAGACAAATTCATGATAATATTATTATTAGTCATGAAATTTTACACTCTTGTAAAAGAAAAAAGAAAAATTCTAAAAATGGCTTCATGGTTATTAAACTTGACCTTTCCAAAGCCTTTGATAGGTCTGGAATGGTCTTTTATTCTTCTTTATTTTTAAAAAAACTAGTTTTTTAGAAGATTGGTGCCAGATTTTACATCAATATATTAGTACGATTGTCTTATTCTGTTGGTTAATGGTGCAATTTTGGTGAAATGTTTTTTCCTTCAGAGGTATTCGGGCAAGGTGAATGTCTATCGCCGTACATTTTTATAATTTGTATGGAAGTCTTATCTCAACTTCTTTTGAAAGGAGAAGAAGATAATTTGATACAAGGTTTCAAATTAAGAAAAGATAGCCCAACTATCTCGCATTTATTTTTTGCTGACGACAGCATGCTTTTTTCGAAAGCCTCTTTGTTGTATGCTAGAAATCTGATGAAAATTATTAGTGTTTTTGCAAGGGCTTCTGGGCAAGCTATTAACTATGAAAAATCGGGTTTTTTCTCTAGTTCAAAAATGCATCATAAACATAAAAAGCTTCTCTCCAAAGCTCTTGGGATCAAATTCATGAGCACTTCTGAGAAGTATTTAGGAACTCCCTTTTTGTTAACTTGGGATAAAACTAAATCTTTCCAATTTTTGATATAATTTTTTTACTCTAGATTAGGAAATTCAAAAAAATCTAGTCTTAATGGTGCTGGCAGAATCTGTAGTTACGAAACATGTGCTTTCTAGTCTTGTTGTCTATCATATGTCTTGTTTTCCTTTGCCTAAAAATATTACTTCAAAGATTGATAAAATTCGAGAGAACTTTCGGTGGTCTAAGAAAGATCCAAAACATGTCGCCTATTTTCGTTAGGTGGGGTGATATTGGTAAGGATAAAAGATGTGGTGGGCTTGGTATTAGAAATACTTATGCTACTAATAGAGTCTTGATAGCTAAACTTGGTTGGAGAATCTATCAAAATCCTGAGCTTTTGATTTCAAATTTTTTAAAAGATAAGTACTTCATTAATCATAATTTGTTGGAAATTGATAAAGCAGATGATTCTGCTTCTTGGGTTTGGAAAGGTATTGTCAATAGTTTATCTTTCTTAAGATCTAATATAGTTTTAAAGATAAATGATGGTAGATCGACAAAAATTTGGGAATCTTGTTTGTTCTGGGTCTTTCTACTCCTCCTTCTTCTATAGTTTCTAATTATAATGATTATACTTATGTTAATGATCTTATTGATATGAATACGGTACTTGGAATGAGGTTATGTTAAACTCTTTGTTTTCCCCCGATGACATTATTAGAATAAAAACGATTAAGGTTAAAACTTCTTTGTAGGGATCGGGTTAAGTGGGCTCATACTAGGGATGGAAATTATACTACAAAATGCTTATAGAGTTTTTAGGAATGAAGTCGATAATGGAGAAGAGACTTCTTTTTTGGAAAAAGTTTGGTCTTTGGATTGTTTGCCTAAAATTAAGTTTTTCATGTGGAAGATCTTTGCGCCAAGATGCTTCCAATTAACACTTTACTTCATCATTATAATCCCGTTGTTGATACTTCTGTCCTCTTTGTAAGAATGATATTGAAACCGTTATGCATCTTTTCTTTCTTTGTATCCTATGCATCTTTCTTTGCCCATGTGTGGTTTGGTTTGTCACTTCAGCACTTAGTTAACTCTGATCTGGATTGTGTTGATGAATTATTCTTAGAATGGTTTGAAGATAGATTTGGTCAATCTCCTTTTGTTGTTAATTGGCCAGGTATTGGTGCAATTGTTATGTGGAGTATTTGGAAATGCAGATGCGATGTGGTTTTTAATAAGAGGGAGGATCCATGGACACTCTTAGATGGACAAGGTCGGGAAAGATTTGCGCCATTTTCTCTTCAAAACCCAAACGACAATGAATTTAAGTCTAATATTTTGATGGTATATTCTTCTTATAAGACTCTACATTCCTACAAAAAATGAGCACAATTCGAGATGTATAAAACTACCATCTACCCCTTTGAATATCAGCCGTTCAAATTAACGGTAGAAATTAAGATCGGTAGATGGTCAGGTTTGCTATCTCGAATTGCATTCATTTTTGGTATGAATATAAATTATTATAATAGGAACATATCATTAAAATATTAGATTTAAATTCATTGTCATTTGAGTTTGCTGGAGAAAATTGCGCAAATCTTGTCCGACCTTGTCCATCTAAGAGTGTCCATGGATCCTCCCTCTTTTAATAAAGTCATTATAAATATAAAAAAAATCATTCTATATTCAAAAAGAACAATAAACACATATATAGCTCCTCCTTTGAAGATTCAGAAGGAATTTATGCAAGTTAGAATCCCTATAGAACCCTGAAACAATTAAGGAAATCATACTCAAGTGACCTCTGTTTATATATGGATTGTTGAGGCCATCAATGTTTTTTGGTTTCATAGAACTGCTCAAAATGAGTTTTATCAATTGACGGGTTTGTATCTCAAGCTGAATGCATGTTTGATTAGTGAGATTTTATTACAGAGACAAAATTGGGTACGAATTGTGAAGAATTTTGATGTTAAGTTTTTAAGCCGGCAAATCAGTTGCAAAATAAGAATTTTGCTGATGGATTTTGGGGCGGACTAGTGGTTATGAACCTGAGTATTCTAGGATCCCGGTTTAAATTATCAAGGATGGGTTGCTGTCGATTTGATCCCTATTAACTTGGACAAGTTTCTAGCCATGAAAACATTTAAAGGAGTGGGTTGTTGCTGGTGGCTCTTGATGTGTTGGATGGCTATGGTCGAGAGGATGTTTAGAGTTCTGGTGGTATAAGAACGAATTTGTTGTAGTTAAACTTAGAATTCGCAGGTGAAGAAGCTACGGGAGGAGGTCAATATGACCAGGGAAAACACATCTCCCTACACCAGCATAACGGCACACCAGATGTTCAACAAATTTCCTGAAAGAACAGAAAATAGGTTTAATGTCCTTATAGCTTTTCTATATATTTATTTTATTAATTTTGGAGGCTTTATGAGTGCCATGTGATATGGGTTTCCTCTCTAGCATCTGTCTTATCTTGGTAACAATAGATTGTTGTTCACATGATTATTTTGATGGTTTGATGGATGATTTGAGAAAGAGTTCTGTGTATAAGAATGGTTTGATTGAGATGCTTTTGGTCCACAATCTTATTTATGTTGTATGCATAGTTTTATATGGGCATTAGAGTTTTACATGTGATTTCCTTGTGCAAAGATTAACTCATTTCTTACTTGCTTACTCCTTCCATGTAGTGTTTAGTATGTAAGTTGCAGTAGTCTAAATAAATTTAGACCAGCGTGCCTATTAATCAGTTTAGATGGGTGATATATAAGAATGGAACATTTTCCCCTTTCTTGCTTATTATTGAAGACGGCCAGTGGTTAGCTTAATCTAATTTATTAACCATGATCATCTTTTGGGTGATGAATGGTGTAAACTAATGAATATTTTAGAATTCACTAGGACCAGAATTGTTGCGGTTCTTGTAGAATTATAGTTTGCAGGTTAAGGGAACTATGAAAAGAGCTCAAGTCTACACGGCAAAGGGACCTCTCGACTACAACCTAAACTGCACATCAAGTAATTCAGAATAATCCTCAAAGAATAATCGAAAAGGTTAAAGAGTTCTTATTTCTTTTCTTACATTTTCTTATGAATTTGGTGCTTGATAAAATATGCATGTAGTTAAGTTGGGAAATGGTGTTGTATATCTATTGAGACCATTTCTTCATTTCTACTAATAAGTTCTCATGGTCTCAGACGTGTGGAAAGAGAACTCACTCTTGATTTTACAGCGTGAATTATTCATTTTGTGTCAGGTAATGAGCATACATATATGTGTACTGTAGCTAAGGTACGCTAATGTGACAATGGGGCTTAACTCTTTATTTTGTCCTTATGAAACTACTTTACTGCTATGTTTGATAGGATGGTCTTAAACCCATATGGTCATGTCTTATATGTGTAATGGCATTGTACTGGACCTTTACGTTTTCCGTTTATGTGTAATCCTTTCACTAGCTTGTTAATATGAAAATGACTGGAATCTAGTCTTAGAGATTTGGACCATTTGGTACAGGCTAGCAGTAACTAAGTTTCCTAGAGAACATGTTTCCTATAAGTTATGCCAATTTAGATTAAATCAACTGTAAATGGAATTCATTTCATATCCTTACAAATTGGTTGGTGGAAGATATATATATATATATATGTAGAATTCTAATTCTACTCTCGACTAATGGGGAGTTCAGGTAATGTTTGGCAGTAGTTTTCTTTTTATGTGAGGGTCGAGCCCCGTAAATATTTTTCTTAATAATAGTCACTTTTTGTGTATATTTTCTTAAGGATAGTCACTTTTTTGTGATATGCCGTTAGGGATTTTTACTAGTCTTCGTAATGTAGTTGATATATTACATTATGTAAAGATCCAGCAATGCGTTTGCAGAAAGTAGAAATTATGAGCTTGTTATACTAAAATGAAATACTAGCGCCCACACTTAGTGCTGGTTATTTTGTAGTTCTTGTGACATTTATTCTTAGCAGATGTACTGCCTAGTCTTAGATTGCTTTGGCTAACCATGTTAGACTAATGATTTAGTTTTCCTCTTAATTTAAGTCTATGACTCTTTGTATTCTTAGATTTTCGTTGTGTAATTATAATTACGATGCTTATGACGGTATCTAAGTTAGCACAAAATCTATGGGAAAATGTATGAGTAAGGAAACTATATTGCGACCCCATTTTCAGTTTGAGAACAGATCGGCAGTCAACAATGGATCTAGTCTATATAAAAATACATGAAAATTAGTTTGATGGTAATGTCAGAATAAAATGTTTATGCCGCTAATGGATTATTTAATGTTTGAGCTAACTATTGTAACATATATGGACTATAAGAATTATGGATTAATTGCATGGGCACATTAGTGGTATTATCACACCTACTGAAATATATTTGTCATTTCAGTTAGAGTCTAAAGTTAATGCCTTTATGTGAAGTGGGTTACAATCCTCTGACCATTACATTTTGTTATTAAACAATTGAACCGTTATCTTTTACAGTTGATTTTAAGGGGCAGGTACATACGTTCTGTACCGATAACTAAAAAAAGCTTAAAGTATTTGACTGCAGGTCAGGATGGTTGTTGTTATGCAATTCCTTACCATCCATGACATAGATAATTGCTGCCATCGAGGGTAGTTCATATTATCAAAAATAAAGCGGTGACGAACTACGGTCGTGCTTGATCCCTTCGAGCAGCGGAGAGGGTACGTAGGCAGCAGCTATGCGGTTCAAGACAACTCTACATGGTTGTTCATATCACTGCTAGTCTTTGGTTTCTTTGTTTTTGGAGTTCATACCATACATTAGGAGATAATTGCAACCTTGACATCGGCAATCGGTAGTATAAGAGTTGGCAACCAGCCTTCTTCCATTTTTAACAATCAGCGTATAAATTGTGGATTTGGCAACTGGCCTTCTTCATTTTTGGCAACTGACCATTGTTAGAATCGGAATCGCCGCGTATAAATATATATCGGGGTTGGCAATCGCCGTCTCCCATTTTTGGCAACTGGCCATTGTTAGAATCGCAAGAATAGCGCGTATAAATTATTGGGGTTGCAGCTGGCCATCTCCCATTTTTGAAGCCCGGCCATTAGAATCGACAGGCAGAGCATATAAATTATTGGGGTTGGCAACTGACCATCTCCCATTTTTGCAACTGGCCATTGTTATAAACGATAATTGGCCGTATAAATTATTGTAGTTGGAAACTGGCCACATTAATTGTTAAAATTGGCAACTGGCCATATTAATTGTTAGAATTGGCAACTGGCCATATACGTCTATTATTTTTGGCAACTGGCTGTCTCTCATTTTGACAATTGGTCGTCTCTCTTAATTGCAGAATCAATGCTAAGTGTGCTTGCTTGTAATGCAGTGTGGATAATTCGAATTCGAGTTGCTCAGAAGAATTTGAAGGTCTGGTTACTTGAGTGGCGCATCGGAGAGTCGGAGTTTGCTAAGCGGGCTGAAACCCGGTTCGCTGGAAGTCCAGATTCTCTGATCCGTCACAGGGGGAGTGATGCATATCACCATAGTATTGTTGTCAAAGTTGTGATACAATTGAACTTTGATGTTGTGTAATAATACTATGACACTGTATAACAATGATTGAGAAGCATTTGTTTTCTCATTGTTATCGCTACGGATATTCAACAACTATGATGCTGAGTTGAATACGTTTAGAATCATGGAGTACTTGGAAGTGACGAAGTTTTTGAGTCGTGTTGAAGATGCCAAGGAGATCAAGCATTTGGATGACAAGCTACAAATTTTTATTTATTTTGTAATCCATATGTATTGATAGTTTTGTCACTAAAATTGACAAAGGGGGAGATTGTTAGAGCACCGCTCAAATTCGAACTCGCATGTATTTTGCTATCTCAAGCATGTTTGTCAATGTTAGTGATCAAAACTATAAGTCTTGATTTCTAGCCTATTTATAGATGTCTCGGACTAGGACATAGATTGTGTAGTTGAGCTTAGTTTTCACGGCGTTCATCATTTGAAGACGAAGAACTACTAAGGGGAGCTTGTGGAACTTTATCGACAAAAGGTATATGGAGACTTAAACTCATATATCACTTGGAAAATCTATTTCTACTCTTATCTCATATATTGAGACATAAGTCGTATTACGATATAGTTTTCTATACACATTTGAGATTTCGAGTTGAGTTTATCTCGCTTACATATTTCTCGAAATATGTGTTGGGAAGCTTTAAAAACTCGACCAAGTTCATCTTATATCATGTGAAAATTGCCGAGTAAACATCTTACATGGTTTGTGTGATACAATCATTTGGTGTTGTCTTGGAATGTTTCGTAATGGTTATTTCAATAACTTGAAAATTGCTTTGATGCTAATAGTGTGTGAAAACGGCTATTGTCATCCTCTAAGAAAGTTTCAATGATTGAAATAAGAGTTTAGAACACTTAATCATTATTGGATATGTCATGTTGTACACTCTTGCACATATATAATCCATGACTGGGAACAAAGTATGCGTACACGTTTAGTACTGTTGGTTTTTAGAAATCCGGAAACCTAGAAATCTGGCGTGCCGTTTAAATCTTTGCGTGCAAGTTCATGTCGAGAATTTACATTGGGATTTGAAGTTCGCATTACCCGTTTAATCGGGCGTAACTCAATCTTGTCGGGTATTTCAAGTATGCGTACCCGTTTGCATACTTGAAGGTTAAAGTTCTAAAATCGGTTTAAACATGAACATAAACATTTATATAATAAGGAATGCAATCTATGCAAACCGTCGCTATAATGTTCATGATTGATTCAAGTGAATCAAACCGATTTTGCTTCAATTTTGTTCTTGTATAATTATGAGAATATAGCAATTGAACAACTCTTTAACTAGTTTCATTTGAGTCATTTGAACTAGTTATGGTTAAGATGAATAAAGGTTGATATGAGAGTAATCATATGGCTAAGCCCGGTTAACTATTTGTGAACCAACATGGCATGACTGCGTTTAGGTACGGTTACATAAACCTAAATGAGGGTACATTTCATTTTGTGTATAACAAGCTAAGTTCGATCTAACGGTTGAAAGATATTAGCTTGGTTGAATCGGAGTTTTTCATCTAACTTGGTGAATAGTGAATGCTTTGTTACCAAGGTAACTTGGATTTGCAAACCCTTATTTGAAAACTATATAAAGGAGAACTTTACTTATTTGGGAAACCTAATCCCCACACCTCCAGTGTGTTACTAGTTGCATAACTAGAGTCGATTCTCCTTTAACCTTAGGTTTCTTGAGACCATGTAGGTTAACGACTTGGAAGACTTCATTGGGATTGTGAAGCCGGACCAGCTATTTTCTTTGTAGTTGCGTGTTCGATCTTGCCCGATTCTATCGTATTGAGTACAATTGATATAATTGACTCGAGATTAATTTCTCGATAGGCAAGATAAAAGTAATCACAAACATCTTCGTCTCATCGTTTGTGATTCCACAATATCTTGTTTCGCTAGTCGATTAAGATTATTGTGAGGTGATTGATAATACTAGGCTGTTCATCGGGAATATAAGACCGGTTTATCAATTAGTTCCCGTTCACCATGATTTATCAAAAGACGGAACAAAAACTCTTGGGTATTTCGTAGGAGACAAATTTATTCAATCATAGAATTTTACGTGGTGAGATGATTTGTTTATCAAGTTTTGAGCTTTGGGTCGTAGCAACTCTTGGTTGTGGGTGAGATCAACTAAAGGGAATCTGGCGCGTAATATCCTGGGACCGGATCGAGACGTAAGGAACGCAAAATTGTATCTTGAATAAAGTGTGAGATTGATTAGGGTTCAACTACACCCGTCAAAGTTAATTTGTAGAAATGAGTACAGCGGCTAACACTGAAATTATGGTGTTCAATTTGTTTAGGTCAGGGGTTTTTCGCATTTGCGGTTTATAAATCAACAAAAGTCTGGTGTCTATGTTATTTCTTTTAAATTATATTTTGTTATATAATTGAAATATCATAAGGTTGTGCGTTTAGATCAATCAATTAGAATATCCAACCTTTGGTTGTTGATTTACATTGATTGACACTTGAACATTGGTCTTTGGTAGTTCCTGTTGTTTCGCCATAATAATCGAGCCCAGCGTATTTCTATCATTTGATTTGTTCTTACATTTTGAAACAAAGATAAATAAACTCTTTGATATACTTTACTTTAGATTGAGTCGACTATCTAGTTGATTCTCTAGAAATTGTATTGGAGTAAGTCCTCCGGATTGCCAAACAATTGTTAGGTGTGGTTGTTAGACTTAGCATTTTCACATACCAAATCATAAGTCCATTATTGCGATTAGTTATAACAATATTCATAACAAAATTAAGATCGGTTCTACCATCTCATACATATTGGTAATACAAAGATTTGCAATGAATAGCGGTACCGATAATCCCGATTTCCTTGATTCATAAAACAAGTTCATGAATGTACTTCCTTTAAACAAATATAAAATTTGTTTCATTGAACATTACTTTCGGTTGAAACCCACTAAGCGTTGGTATGTCAGTTAGTTGTCAATTTTAGTTTCAAAATGCATTCTTGATTTAGTATATTATAAATAGTTTGGACTAGATTAAATAAAAGTAGAATTGAAGCTATCCTTGTGGATGAAGTTTGAAGACTTCCAAGAAGACACCAACAAGGACTTCATCAACAAAGGTATGTGATAATTTATTTCATTTGGATTCTTGTTCAATTCTACCTTTCTAATCTATCGAAACAAATGCTCACTCCCATGGAACAATTCCTATGCCAGAAATGTACACTTGTATATACTTGAGGTTATTTGAGCCACGACTTTTGTGACAATAACCTTTATACCTGGAAAGGTTCTCACGTTATAGTGAATGAGCTTATGAATTCAACGAGCCAAGAATCACTCAATTCCGAGTTACAACAATGCAGAGTGATTTATTAAAGTAAACAGTTATAAGTGTTGCTGTAACTGTTACAGTTCGTTAGTAGGAAACAATCCATGGGTTCCTTGTAACGGTTCACGGACTTGGGCCCAATTACCGTGACTAAAAGTCTTTTTTAGTCAAATTGGTCATGTTTCATATCTAGAGCAAGATAACTATTAATCTAAACATATTTGATTACCATATTAAAGTGTTTGTGATAACTTTTAATTCCTACCTAAGTTAAAATGTGATTTATTCCCATAAAATACAATATTTGCTAATTAATTATTTATTTAATTATTTTGGCAAGAGTTGTAACTTAGGAAAGACTTCCAAAATTAGAGAGAGTCTTGAAAAAGGAAAATAGCCCTAAACCCTAGCTTAGTTTTCAAGCTACTTTTCACTATAAATAAAGGGTTCATGAGCCTGCACGTTTTCATCCCCTTTGGAAAATTGGTGTAAGCTTCAAGTTGTTTTCCATGTCTTGTTCTTCGTGAACATGAGTGAGATAAAGTCTTTGTATTGGGGATCACAAAGCCCGAGTTGGATTTAATCTTCGTGATTGATTATACAACTTGTAATCTGGAGGTTTTTCACCTCTTGTCTATTAAAGGTTTCTCTTCGATATAAAACCATTTCAAGAGTTATTGATCATAAACCAGGTTTTGATAGATTTCGATTTCGTCGTATACCAACACTTGTTGATCGAAATCGGAAGCTAGAAAGAACACTTCGATTAGGTATCTCGTAAAGTCTTTAGAGTTTGTTTAACAAGATAACTCTTAGAATTTATTCTAGCTGTTCTTGTTTGTAGAATAATTGAGTTACTCTTCCCTTTCTTAGGTATAATAAACCTAATCTACAAGTTTGTTTTGATAATACTTTTACCTATTAATTGTTTTATCCAAAATAAGCACAAAATTTCAAAACCTTGATTCACGTCTAAAGGAAATCAGGCGGGTGTTTCACATGAAGCAAAATATCGAATCGTATCCAATCGTGTTGTTGTATCTTAAAGAGAGCCTTGGGTTACTTTAGAAGATTTACGAAGAATTCCTAAAGACAATCGGTGTTGTGCTAGGAGTTACATAAGTGTGAATACGGTGAAGCAAGTGTACATCTGGTAGAATAGGTATAGAAGTGGTGTAACATCTTTATAATCAGTGTGTCTAATGCGGACTAGGTCCAGAGTTTCATTTTAAATTTCAAGATTAACAAAAATTATAGTGTCTGTGTTATTTCTTTTCACATTATATTTTATTTATATAATTGATATTATAGGTTGTGCATTAATCAATCATAGTTGTTAAATCCATTTGTTTGTTGGATAAGACTTACATTTATCTTGAACACTTGATTTTGTTATTTTCACATTATTGAACAGATCACTAATAAAGCTAATAGAGTCATTTATGGTGTTGTGATTGGTGTTGGTAGAGTAAAAAGAAGTCTTGATTTAACTGTGAATTGTTTTGAATTGCTATTTGAGTATCTATATGTATTTTTAATTCGTATAAATGGTGATAGTTAGCTGTTGTAAAGGTTTTTACCTTGTTAAGTAAAAGGTTTGAGTCTACTAGATAACAGTTTATATATTAATCCACCATGGATTAAAGGTGTGCAAAACCTTGCTCGAATTAGAAAATGTGGAGCCGCAGCAGGCAAAGAGAGGCGTGGCCATGACTTAGGCCAACTGGCGCCACTTGCCATTGGCCACGCCCCTTCCTAAACCGTCCCTATTTCTCTCGACCAATCGTGTCGCCTCAAATTAGCCACGCGCACATAAGTTGTGTCTAGGCCCATACTTTCCGGCCCCACTGGCCATCGACCAATCAGGTCGCTCTAAAGACCCCAAACTCTCACCAGAAGTGTAGCCGCGCCTTATGTTTGGCCGCCCCCTTTTCTTGGACAATCAAGTCTCTCTAAACTTGCCACCATACATTAAAGGCCAAACGCACCCTGCCGCTCCGCCATACTAACTGGCAAGCCAAACGCGTCTTACCACAACAACATATTGATTGACATGCCAACATGCCACTCTGCCGCGGTAGCATGCCACTTTAGCCTTGGTCACGCCGCCAAGCCCTAATTCTTACCACGACGCCAAATCCTAGCCTTGGTCACGCCGCCAAGCCCTAATTCTTACCACGACGCCAAATCCTAGCCTTGGCCACACCGCCAAGCCCTAATTATTACCACGACGCCAAATCCTAGCCTTGGACATGCCGTCAAGCGCTAATTCTTACCACGACGCCAAATCCTAGCCTTGGCCACGCCGTCAAGTGGTAGGCCCGAGAAGATGTATAAAATGAAGCCTACGGTGATACCGCAAGTGCACGGTGTCTGATTTGCAGCACAGGGCAGGTGCGAGTCGATCCACAGAGACTTGTGGTGCTCTAGTGATCTAAGGCTATGCTCTACTGAGTTTTAAGTGATAATAAGTGACGACAACTAGGTTTTGTGCCGAAAAGGCTGAGTTTGAAGTGAACCGAGCTAAGGTAATGAGGTAATACCGTGGTGATGAATCCACCACCCGACCTAAAGCTAAGGCATTTCCTAATCAAAGTTATATTTTTGGTTCTTTCCAGGGGAAGAACACCCTAATATAGTCTTGCTAATCTCACACACTCCCCCTAGTATGGAGTGTCTTCTCACGATACACTCCATCACAGTGGTCATGTGCTCAAAGAGCTAAATCATTCTAACCATGAAGCATGACAAAAACTATAACAAGAAGATGAATTCATTAGCATAAGAACAGGGGTTTCAACAATACCCTGAGAATTAAAATTAAAACATAACAAGACACAAATTAAGACTAATTGACAGCGCTGGCTAATCCAGGCGTGCCCCAAAATCATCTTCTACATCTGTTATTTATACATGCAACTCAAAATTCCCAAACCCTAATTCTCATAATAAAATAAAAACAAATCAAACCTAATTTCTCGCACCCATACTTTCTCTGCATCGGTTGTTGGCTCTCCTCATGCTTCTCTGACTCCCTTGATTGATTTATGAGAAACCCTAGTCTTGTTTATCTTTAACATAGCTTCTAGGGTTATGAGAAGCTATTTTAGAGATAAACAAAGCTTGGGTGCGGCGGAATAGGGGTGGTAGTTGCTGTGGTGTCAGTGGGGATGATGGTGTCAGTGGGGGTGATGGTGGTGATGATGGTTGTGGCAGGGGAAGGAGATGGCGGAAGAGTGGGTTTTGCAGAGCTCTGCAGAGGAGAAGAGAAGAAAGAGAAAGTGAGGAGAAGAGAATGGGTCTGTCGATGGGGTGTATAGGGTTAGGTATTTTTTGGTGTGAAGCAGGCGCAGCAAAGGTTGATGAGAACGCTGCACCGAGCGTAGGATGAAGCTGGTGTGGATCTGACGGTCGAGGTTGGTAGCCGGTTTTGGAGCGATCTCGTGTTGCACGGAGCATCAAGAGATGATGTATAGTGAGGGCAGCGACCGTTGGATGTAGAAGATCGAAATCTCGACGGCTGGAGTGTACGGGCTCGGATCCGGGTCGCGGGTAGCTTTAGCCCATGTTTTCCTTGTTTGGTTGCAACCGATTTCCCGCGCGCGGCTTTGGCCATCTACTCCATAGATGCTCGACTCCAATTCTTTGCTCTTTTGCTCCTCAGATTTTCCGAGCTTTATTTATTACCTAAAAACACCAAATTAATTAATACAAATATTTATTCTTGAAAACAAGGAAAATACAGAATATGGGATAATATCTGATTTATAAGCGCAAAAGATGAGTAAAATGCCAATAAAAAGGTGTATAAATATGCACTATTTGGCACTCATCAAATACCCCCAAACCTGAATTTTACTTGTCCTCAAGTGAAACAGAAATTAGGAAATCCTAACTATACCACCGTCGTAGGTCTCGAATGCATTTAGCGTATGCACTAAGCCTTTAAACCCCTAGGTGTCCCTAGTGGACGAGTTGTAGTCTCGTGAGGGTTTACAAGAGGTGTACCCACAAAACCTTCTCCAACTTCAGTAGTGTAAAAGAGTCTCAAGCCTCCAAGAAGCTATGAGGACATAGAGTTTCGCATGCTAGTAAATGAAGTTAGAACTATCGAAGAACGCATTCTCATCCTTAAGTCGAGCGAGAAGTAACCATACCATATGAAAGAACTCGGATTCGATTGTGATCATAAGCCTCGACTTCCGCCTCACCATTAGGGTTTTATGATAATTGCACTCAAAAAGATCGCTTTTTTAGTCTCTCATGTGTGCAAAAGCGAGGAATAAAGAGAGAAATCCCGCACACGTTGTAGGTAAGAAGGATAACCTTCCGAAATAAAATGGAGACTCCACGTAAAATGTGGACAAAAAGAATCTTTTCTCGATGATCTCTAAGAAAGGAAATCAACCATTAGCAAGGGGTGGGAGTACTCACTCACTTCTCACCCGATCGGCAATTAATATCACTCTCTCATAAGAAACCATAGAAACGTCTTCAATCTTCGGTCTTCAACTGTTGATGACGAACTTCTGAACTTTACAAAAACTTGACAAATATTTTTTTTTTTTTTTTATTTTTTTTATTTTTTTTTTTTTTTTTTTATTTTTTCAATTTTTTTTTTTTTTTTTTTTTTTTTTTTTTTTTTTTTATCTAAGTTACAATAAAACGATAAACTCAATTTTTCATAAACTTCATTAATTCTCATTTTTCTTTTCTTTGCTTTGTTGCATATAAACCTTGGACTATATCAATTTTTCTTTCAATATTCTGATTCTGCTCCGGTTGCTGACGATGATGTGTTTCTATGGGTCTTGCTGATTGAGAGAGAGAGAGATGTTAACTGCAAATCGATATTTAGAAGGAGTTTTCATCTTTAGACGTCACCCTCATGATTGACGGAATTAGCACTCAAGAGATCAAAAGTAGTGCTGTGAAAGTGGTGCGAAGTTGGGTAGCTCACCATTCCTACCGGAATTGACGTACGGTGACACACACTCTAAAAGCTTTTCTAGAAAGTCACAAAGAGTGAAGGTCGGTACCTCGCTTGATGTAAAATGGGTAGTCTCCACTATGGGTGATCACAATTCTACTACCGAATATCTAAACAAAGACCTAATTCCGCCCTCCCGGTATGGTTAAATCCAACTTTAACGCTCTAATCAACTAAGAAACCCGATTGTGTTTTCCGGTACTTCCAAGTTCTGTTATTTCGGTCAGATTCTCTATGTAAACATAGCTAGGAGCATGCTAGTGACTCTAAAATCTCTAAAGTTGGAGGTTTTTACAAAAAGAGTTTTGAATTTTTTTTTTTTTTTTTTTTTTTTCAAAATAAAAGGTAAAATAAAAGACTAAAAACTCTAAATGCACCCCCAAACCTAAATCAAACATTGTCCTCAATGTGTCACAGATAGGAAAAATTTAAACAGTCACGTACCACGAGAACTATGCTGATAAGATAAAAGGGAAGAGATTACCGGTATGTCGGCGGGAGCAAGGTTGAGCTTCGTTAGTTAAAGCTAGAATCCAACATTCTCAACGGAGATCATATCGGATTAGCATAATATATGTGCAAGAAGACTCAACCGAATCAAGAAAAGAAAAATTTTAACAAGTCCTACTGGATATATACAATGAAAATTCACCATAAACTAACAATCTAAAGAGTTGAGGATCAACCCAATAGAAAATATGTACACACATTAATGACCTTTACACAAATATAATATGAGAGTGCAAGTAAGATCGCAAATGGGAATGAGTTTCCCCCAAACCTAAACTTGTGAACGGGTGTGTTTGGGAGCACAAAATCTTGCAATTTTAAAGGTACGTCATGCAAAAGGTCTAACTCAAAGTGAGTTTTGCTAAGAACAGGCAGACATACACATTCCAACTGTGGCTCTTTAAAAGTGTTATACTTTGATGCAAAATAGTCCAAGAGGACTTGGGAAGCACAAAGTTCTAAGCCTAAGTTAGGCATTTTTATAAAAGTTGGTTTTGCAATTTTGTGACAAACTACACCTAGGTTGGGTGAAGGAGTTTCAATTTGTGACTCAGGAGAGAGGTTAGGTACATCTAGGTTGTTTTCATTTTTAAAATCATTTGTACCATCACACACTTTCCTAAAGTCAAAAGAGGGTAAATCATGTTCATGTTCACAGGATAATTCCACAGGTTCCACATCAACATCACATGCATGAATATCAGAAGAAGAAGCATCATTCATAGGGTTCACAGAAGGGACATTTAATGCCTCTGAACCTAAAGATTCTACTACATTTTCAAAATACACATGCTCTTCATATTCATCATCATCGTCATCATCATAGCAAGAATTCATCTCTCCATTCAAAATTGTAGTATTTTTAGTGTACTCATCTACCTCTAGATTAGGTTCATGTTCAATGTTAAGTGCATGAGTAAGATTAGAAACACTATTTTCAATCATATCAGTTTGTAATTCAATCCGGTGAAGAATCATTTTGAGTGTTTCTATTGAAGGAGAGTTTTCACTAGTGGGTATGCATTCCTCATATGGATATTCATTGTATGGTTGTGCATGAGGTTCACTAGAGAAGGGAAATTCAGACATGTTGCTATATGGATGGTCATGCATTGCATTCATTTCAAGCCTAGCATTTTGCTCCATGAGTGTATCCATTATTGATTGCAAACTAGGAGTTGGGGGAGTATAAAATTGTTCATCTCCCCATTGTGGTGAATGATGCATGTGTGCAGGTTGATTATGGTCCCAATAGTCACTTCTAGACACTTCGTACATTGGATTATCATGGTTTTCCCTAGACTGTCTAAAAGCATGCAAAATATAACAATATTCAGCAGGGTGGTCTAAGCCACCACATAAGGTGCAAGCATGCATTTCATATTGCCTAGAAAAACTAGATTCGACAGATTGCCTTTCTACAGCAGATTGCCTATCTAAAGCAGATAGTCGAGCTTCTAAAAGTGATGACTGGGTATGAGACAATTGTTCATTTTCAACCTGTGGTGGATGATGTATGTGATCATAATGATTAGGGTATGTGAGATTAGGGCCCTGAGCAGGCCCATAAAATTCCCTAAAGTCACTATGGTATGGGTGTTCATCTTGTGAAAGATGCCCGTAAGCAAGCTCTCTAAGGGATTTATTTGTTCCATCCCCAGATGCAGACCAATATCCTGACATGATTTAGCTCTCAAATTGAACTCACAATCTAATTTTGGTTTTGGTGGGATTGGTTTGGTTTATTGGGTTTCATTTGGTTTGTTGGGAAAGTTTGGTTTAAATGGGCTGATTTGGTTTATTGGGTTTCTGGTTGGTTGGGAAAGTCCGCTTGACTTGGTTGCACAGCCCAGGTGTGTAGCTTAGTCTTTTGCACGGCCCAGCTAGATAGGCCAAGTTATGTGGGCTGAGTTTTGGTTATCTTTTTGTGGGCTCTAGCTGTTTGCAGCCCAGGTGAAAAGGCTCAGTATGTGGGCTGAGTTTAGTTGCAGCCTAGGGTGAGAAAGCTCAGCCCAGCAGTTGGGCTTCTGTTTGTGAGCAGCCCACTAGTTCAGGCTTATGTGGGCTTTGTTTAGACAGCCCAGCAGTTGTGTTAGTCAGCCCAGATTGATGGTGGGCTCTGGTTATGCAGAGTGCAAGCCCAGATTGATGGTGCTGGGTTCAGTTTGTGCAGAGCTTGGCAAGCTCATGCATTGGCTGTGTGCACAGGTAGTGTGCAAGTCAGGCAAGCACAGCAAGTTATCACAGGTTGAGCACCAAATAAGGCTTGCAATCAGCCAAAACAAGCAGGGTATGCAAAGGTTGCAGGTCAGATAGCTTGGTTGATGTAATAGTCAATTTAGACAACAATTTTAGCAGAATTTATGTTAACAAGTATGCACATACAAGCATGGCAGATGGTCTTAGCAAGCTCAGGTGCACAACAATGAAGTTGTCGACTGGCAGAACACACAGAAATGAGCACTGAGCTACAGCCAAGGCAACACAGGTTTTAAGCAGAGATCAGGGTTTATTCACAGACTGCAGCTACAGGGGCTTGCAGCTAAGCTCAGGGGTTTGGCAAGTGCAAAGCAATACAGATAACAAATGCACAGATGCACAAGAGTGTGCTCAGGTAGTGTGCAAGTCAGGCAAGCACAGCACAGCACAATTTGCAGCTTGCAACACAGCACACAGCTCACAGCACAGTTTAACAGGGCAGATTCCAATATGCGTGTTATGGCTCAGGGTAAGTCACAGCACAGTTTGGCAGTTTAAGCACAGCACAATTCTAAGTGCAACTCAAAGATGAACAGGGCAGCTCAAATGCAGATTTTCAGCATCCCAGATGCAACAGGTTTGACAGGGTTGAGAATGTACAATCTTAACAGCTTATGTGAGCACAATCTTAACAGAACACAATCTTAACAGATGCAAATCTTAACAGATGCACAATCTTGACAGAACACAGCTTATGTGGGTGCACAGACTCTCAAACTAGACACAGCACAGCCAAAGCAAGGCAGCATCAGGGGTTGCGTATGCTCAGGGTTGTGGAGTCAACTGGGGTAGTTGATATCAACCAGCCCAGTTGATGCTCCAGTTGGTATGCGAGCCAAAGTTATACACGGGTTGGTAGTAGTTGTTCACAAACAAGGATGCTCAGGCTTACACAACACAAGTTAGCTTATGCTCAGGGTTACAGCTCTAATGGCTTGGCTTTCCAAGCTGTGACCCAGCTCAACTCCAAGCTTCAGGGGCTGGAGTTTGGCTCAACTTGGTACACAGGAGAGCAGAAGGCTCACAGGGCTTAGGGCTCATGCAAATGGCTCACTAGGGTCGGCAGGCTAGCATGCAAGGTCACAGATCACAGAAATATTCACAAATGCACGGTTTAGTGCTAGTTGGGTTAACCTCCTATGCTTAGTTCAAAGCGCACTGTGACAGGTAGTGTTTGTGCATATGAACACAAAGTCAAGACACGACATGGCGGAGCCACTCATCCGAAGTGCGTGAGTTGCTCAAACGACTTTTCAAAACCCAAGTTTTGCTCCTTCCACTCCTTGGGTTTGCTCAATAGGTTGAAAAGACAATAGCACAGCAGATCAAGTACCTGCTGGCTCAGAATGAAAGTTTAGTTTTCTATAATGCACAGCTCAAGACACAAAAAGGTGCACAAATGCACAGCTGCACTGAGTTAAATGGACTGACAGGGAATGAGAGTTACTACAATGCAAGATGCTACAATTTGTGAAAGCTATATTACTACTGAGAGCTACGTATGCAATGAGCAAGATGCAAATGATATGCTAAGTTACAAGTAAAGAGTTATGTAGACTACAAGTTACTCTAAAACAAAACTAAAAGAGATAATACATAGTGAATATGTACAGGGATGAAATGAAGTTAAGTAAAGCAAGCGATAATAATATGAGGATACAGATGGAGATGATAGAATGAGAATGCAGGTGATAATATGAGAAAACTAAGAAACTACAGTTGAGGATGCAAAACAATGAAGAATGGTTAAGTTATACTAACAAGGAGCTAAAATTGACAATGCAGTGTGAGTATTTACAGGGAAAAAATCAGTAAAGATAAGCCAAAATCACAGGGCACACGCCAAGTCCCCGGCAACGGCGCCAAAAACTTGGTAGGCCCGAGAAGATGTATAAAATGAAGCCTACGGTGATACCGCAAGTGCACGGTGTCTGATTTGCAGCACAGGGCAGGTGCGAGTCGATCCACAGAGACTTGTGGTGCTCTAGTGATCTAAGGCTATGCTCTACTGAGTTTTAAGTGATAATAAGTGACGACAACTAGGTTTTGTGCCGAAAAGGCTGAGTTTGAAGTGAACTGAGCTAAGGTAATGAGGTAATACTGTGGTGATGAATCCACCACCCGACCTAAAGCTAAGGCATTTCCTAATCAAAGTTATATTTTGGTTCTTTCCAGGGGAAGAACACCCTAATATAGTCTTGCTAATCTCACACACTCCCCTAGTATGGAGTGTCTTCTTACAAACACACTCCATCACAAGGTCATGTGCTCAAAGAGCTAAATCATTCTAACCATGAAGCATGACAAAAACTATAACAAGAAGATGAATTCATTAGCATAAGAACAGGGGTTTCAACAATACCCTGAGAATTAAAATTAAAACATAACAAGACACAAATTAAGACTAATTGACAGCGCTGGCTAATCCAGGCGTGCCCCAAAATCATCTTCTACATCTGTTATTTATACATGCAACTCAAAATTCCCAAACCCTAATTCTCATAATAAAATAAAAACAAATCAAACCTAATTTCTCGCACCCATACTTTCTGCATCGGTTGTTGGCTCTCCTCATGCTTCTCTGACTCCCTTGATTGATTTATGAGAAACCCTAGTCTTGTTTATCTTTAACATAGCTTCTAGGGTTATGAGAAGCTATTTTAGAGATAAACAAAGCTTGGGTGCGGCGGAATAGGGGTGGTAGTTGCTGTGGTGTCAGTGGGGATGATGGTGTCAGTGGGGGTGATGGTGGTGATGATGGTTGTGGCAGGGGAAGGAGATGGCGGAAGAGTGGGTTTTGCAGAGTTCTGCAGAGGAGAAGAGAAGAAAGAGAAAGTGAGGAGAAGAGAATGGGTCCTGTCGATGGGGGTGTATAGGGTTAGGTATTTTTGGTGTGAAGGTGCGCAAAGAAAGGTTGATGAGAACGCCGCACCGAGCGTAGGATGAAGCTGGTGTGGATCCGACGGTCGAGGTTGGTAGCCGGTTTTGAGCGATCTCGTGTTGCACTGAGCATCAAGAGATGATGTATAGTGAGGGCAGCGACCGTTGGATGTAGAAGATCGAAATCTCGACGGCTTGGAGTGTACGGGCTCGGATCCGGTCGCGGGTAGCTTTAGCCCATGTCTTCCTTGTTGGGTTGTAACCGATTCAAGGCGCGCGGCTTTGGCCATCTACTCCATAGATGCTCGACTCCAATTCTTTGCTCTTTTGCTCCTCAGATTTTCCGAGCTTTATTTATTACCTAAAAACACCAAATTAATTAATACAAATATTTATTCTTGAAAACAAGGAAAATACAGAATATGGGATAATATCTGATTTATAAGCGCAAAAGATGAGTAAAATGCCAATAAAAAGGTGTATAAATATGCACTATTTGGCACTCATCATCAAGCCCTAATTCTTACCACAGCGCCAAATCCTAGCCTTGGCCACGTCGCCAAGCCCTAATTATTACCACGGCACAAATCCTAGCCTTGGCCACGCCGCCAAGTCCTAATTTTGGCCACGGAGCCAAACCTTAGCTTTGGCCATGCTACAACGCCACTGGCATGCCGCTATGCCACGGCCACTGGCATGCCGCTATGCCACGGCTACTAGCATGTCGCTATGCCGCGGCTACACCATTAGTATGCCGCTATTCCATGGCTCCACCAGGTGCTACTATGCCAATGGCGCCACTTCGCTATACAACAAGATGCGGCCATAATTGATGGCCACTCTTCCTCATGAGAGCCATCCAAGTTCTCCACTGAACTGACGGACTTGCGGCAAGTCCCAGGCAACCCGCTACACCACGGCGCTACGCCAGGCGCCACTATGCTAATGGCGCCACTTTGTTACACAACAAATATGTGGCCACAATCAACGGCTACCCTTCCTCATAAGATGTTATCTCAACCATTCAAGTTCGCCACCAAATTGACGGACTTGTGGAAAATTTTAGGCGGCCGACCAAGGAAATCCTAATAGCATCACATGTTATTTTCCTATGGCAAAGTCTCTTGACTCTGACTTTCCACACATAGCAACCTGCTACACGTTTTCCACGAAAACACTTGAGACATCAAACATGTCACAAACTAGGGGATACTCATCAGGGTATTGGTTTGGCGGTTTACAGCGTGCGACGTGCAATGCGCCCGTTACAATAAAGTGTCATGAAGTAGGACAATTAGGGGTGGAAGCGTAATGACTGATGGTTGCACGAATTCACTTCCCTCATCATGGAAGCATAACGTCTGACGGTTACACGTTACTCTATTATTACACCACTCAATCGTTTCCACTTTCTACGAGACCAGGTACGTTTCAATAATACTTGTATAAATAGTCTTCACCTATTTTCACCAAACAACAAGTTTTTGGTCGGCAACAATACAGTATCTAGAAAACACCTGGTAGCTTTCCATTCTGCTAACCAGTTCTACTTCCGATACAAGTCATAAACAAACCACACCTTCAGAATCAACGATTCTGGTCTCAACAATCTCTTCGCTTCCCTCCCTAAGACCAACCCTTCTCCTTCACTTTGTGACTGAAGCAAGCCTGGAACGATCATTTCTTGGTTTAGGTCAGGATTGTACAGATTGATCTCTCGAATCAAAAGTACTCCCGTGCAGTGCATTTTTTAGGGTTTAGATTCGTTTCTCACCCACACACCCGAAATTACCAAAATCAGCAGAAACAGTTTTCACCCACAAACAATTGGCGACCACAGTGGGAGATTAGTCTCTCGGTTGCAATACCAATTTCCAAAATTCCAATTTCATTTTTTCAATCCTAATTTCAAGATGGTAGAGCTCAGGTCCGGGTCAGCAACAAACCGTGAAAACACTAGCGCTGAAATTATTCTCGGTACCAGCGTTGCTTCCAGTAGCGTTATAACGCCACCTATCAACGCCAGCAGAGCGGAGAATGTTCCTTCAGGCATTACACCTTCGGTTACCAGAGCCGTTGCCGCGGAAAACATTCCTTCAATTGTCATACCTTCACCAGAGCCATGGCCGCTGCTGCCCCCCCCAACGTTTCGGGGAGGCAGAGTGAGCCGATCCCATATTACCATTGCTGATTTGATGGAAAGATAGGAAGTTCTTGCTAGGGCTCAGACGGACATGGCTTCGACTCATAAAGAGGTGCTTCTTTTCCTCAAGACACTAACGGAGCTACCACATGAACCGCGCCAACCAGAGACAACGAGGAACACCTTCAATACTTCTGGCGCTGATGCCTCAGCAAGTCGCACCTTTGTAGATGAAGAGACTCGTTCGGGGGTTCCAACGGAGAGGAATCAACCGTCTAATTTTTTCACACGAGAAGATTTGGAACGACTTCTTCGAAACCGAGACAAAAGTGATTCTGCAGACATGAATCAACATCAACCCATGTATCCTCCTGAAGTACAAAGAATTTATCTCATGAGAGGATACTCTTCTCCTAAATTCTCCTTATATGACGACACCGGTAATGCGCGTGAACATGTCTCTCGATTTTTGGAATCCTTGGGCGAGCACGAATACAACCATGTTCTCCGTTTGAGAGAGTTTTCAAAGTCACTTACCGGAAGAACGTACACCTGGTACAACAACATTGCACCAAACAACATACCCAACTAGGGTTACATGGTTACGACTTTCTACAAGAAGTACTTCTTTGTGTCTGAACAAATTACCTTATTAGATTTAGGGTGGATGTTTCAACGAAACAATGAACATCCAAATGATTATTTCAAAAGATTCAGGATTCAAGCGTTGAACTGTCATGACCCAAATGTGACCGAACAACAATTAGTGGATTCTTGCGTCAATGGTATGGTTCCCATCTACCGTGCCTTACTAGAGAATCTGCGATTCCAGACGTTCTCTGAACTTCATGAGGCTGTTAAACGGTCGGCCGCAACAGACCAAAGATTGTTGGAAAGAACCAGGCCAGCCAAGGTTGAAGACGCACGTGAAACTCGAGGAAACAAACGCCTCATCAACAAGCAATATAATACTGGCCCCTCTGTGAGCGTGGTAAGTGAAAGAGGAAAAAAGAAGGCTCCAACGACAGAACAACAATCCAAGCGTGCAACGCCAGCACATCAGGTGGCTCCACCGCGGAAGAACGCAGCTAAGGCTCCTGTGCAATATCAAGGATCCGGAGAAAGGGCCTTAGATTTCCCGTTCCCAATCGAGGAAGTAATTGAACTCTTGGAGACATGGATCCAAGATGACGCCATCAGATTGCCCCCTACTAGGCGCCCACCAACTGAAGAGGAAATGGCAAATCCTAAGTATTGCCGCTACCACAGATTTTTCCATCACCCGACCAGTGACTGCAATAACTTAAAGCGTATTTTCAAAGAAAAGGTGGAGGCAGGGGAACTTTAGCTGGGCAATGAGGGAGTTCACAGAGATCCTCTTCTAGTCAGGAGTTGCATGCTCTCTGGGGGACTCTGTTCACAAAACCGTGCAATCCATCATGGAGCATGTATGCGAGATTCTCTATTTCTCCAAGGCGAAGCGTCAAGATATATTTACAGCCCTCAATCGAGTTGTGTCGGGCAAGCGACTTTTTCCTACTGAAGAAACTATGCCAGAACCCCAAACTATCTCGGGAGACGGTGCTGGAAAATATAAATGGGGACTGCTGACCACTGTTCATCTGAAGGACGCCGAGCTCGACAACACATTGATTGACGCGGCCTCTGACTTCAACATCGTTACTATCAAAACTCTGAGAGCTGCGGGAATTTCGAAGCAGGAGGCTACACGTTCCCCAATCATGGTCAAAAATTTGGAAGGAGAAGCAATAGACGCATATGGCTATATCAACCTTGAAATTAAGGTAGGAGACGCCCTAACACATGGCAAATTCCACATTGTCAAAGAACTCTCAAATTACGACATGATTCTGGGGCGCCCATGGGTACACGTCAACAAAGCGAAATTAGGAGTATCCCCTATGCCGGTGTCGATACCCAAAAGAAATACAAAAAACCGTCCAAATTTGAAGATTACATGTTGCCGTATCAACAACTTACCGATATAACTCAATTATCTGGAGAAATCCCATTGGCATTCATCCGCAGATTCCAAACGCAAGTAAGTCTGGTTAAACAACCCTTTCTGCACCCAGTCACTTCTCCTCTCGGCCAAGCATGGGGACTCAGTCCAATCACCAACCTGGGTGTCATTAAGAGATGTGAATGGAACGCCGGGCCTTTCAAGTGCTTTGTCAAAAATTTGGAAGCTGCCGCAGTAAAAAATGACGAGCTCAAAAATCAAGTGGTTGCACAACGCCCAAACCCGTTTCAAATTGGAGATATGGTAGTCAAGACGACCTCATTTAAAGTTGGAGATGTAATAGTGAGGATAGCCGCTCAACCTGATTCGCCTAAAGAAAAGGAAGACGAGCCGTATCTGGTGGCAGATGTTATCTTGGGTGGTTACTGCAAACTCATCAATGCCGAAAAGTTGAAAGGTGTGACGATTCATTTGCGATGGCTCAAGCCCTTCAATACCTAAAATGCTGTGCTACTTTCCCCTCCAGCGTTCTCCTTTCAATATTTCCTTCAGCAATTTCCCCTTTCATGCGATGTTTGTAACTTCTCAAAAGGTGATTGCACTGCTTGCATTCATGAGTAGAGTTTTCAATTTCAATTAAAGAACATCTTCCCTTAAAAAAATTTCCTGGACCATCTTAAAGGAAAAATACCAAGTAAACCCAAACCCTCACATAGTCATTACCCGTCGATTGAAAACCAGAGAAATCAAACCCCCAAAAAATGTCTTATTCATAAAATACTGAAGAAAAGAATAATGCAAGAAAGGAGATCATCAACCAGCGGCGCAGACACTTTCCCTCAAGAATCTCTATCCACGACTTTCACCTGATGGATTTCCCTATTTCTCTCATGACGTGTTATCCATCTTGTGGAAGCTCACACTTCTACGCACTCAGGCGGCATGCCATGGAAGCCCTGGATAATTTGCAAGGGAAAATCCAATAAAAATAAATGGTTCTTCGCAAAAAGGGTTTTGCTAGGTCTCTTCCATAAGGTTTTATTCATTCAATCAAATATATGAAAGCAACATAAACGAAGGAATGACACTCGGTGAGACATGGCTTCGGTCGCACAAAAAAAAAAAAAAAAAACTGGAGTACCAAAAAACATCTACGAGCTACGAAAAGATTATTTTCCTCTACGGAAGGAAATCGCAAAATGGGAAAACCAGTTGTCAATGACGAACACCTTGGTCAATAACGCCTCCATCAGAGCTTTTTCAAGCACTTTCCTCAACACCTTTTCCGACAGCAAACATTCCATCCAGAAGCTATCTCAACAACAGCTTCAACATTCCATCCAGAAGCCGTTTCAGCGGCATCTTCAACATTCCATCCGGAAGCCGTTTCAGCAGCAACTTCAACATCCCATCCGGAATCCGCTTCAACAGCAGTTCCAGCATACATCCCCACAGCTTCTCCAACGACTCCAACATGTGATTCCACCGCCTCATCATCTGCCTCGACAGCATCCTCATTGGTCGCTTCGATTTCCTCAACAACATTTTCGACACCTACTTCAGAAGCTGCTTCAGTCTCGCAAACCACAGCCTCTTGGGAATGCTCTGGTTCATCCACCTCAGAATCGAGGATTACGATACCATTATGGACATGGTAATTAAACTGGCTCTCGTCTAGAAGTTTCTTGGACTCAGTCCTTCGCCGTTTCAATCGAGAGGAGAATCGTTCAGCCCTGGCACTGGGTTGTGGAGAAGCTTCATCACGTTGATATTTCCCGACTTGCTGGGATGCTTCATCACATCTCCATTTCTCCTTCATGTCAATCAAAGCCATGAAAGCCTGGGCGCGCACCCGCACGATGCGTTGATGGAAAACCTAGGTTCGTCGACTTCAAAAAAATTCTCCGAAGAGTCAGAGGTATGACCATCACCAGAAGATCCCATTGTGCACTACAAAAAAAAAATTACATTATGTCTGCATCGGCAATCTACATGATTGAAAACACAAAATGGAGAACTACGAGAAAAGACATGAGACAATACCTGTGAAGAAGATGGGTGCAATTCTATGATGATCTATACGAAAGAAAGAATAATTGGCTCACCTGGACTGCTGATGGAAAGAGGCTTGCCACTACAGAGGTAAAACCAATGATGCGAAAATAAAAGGGTGGACAACGCCTTTTATGTACATTGTATTTTGAAGTTTGAGTAAAAAAATGTTTCTTCTTTCGGGTCATGCACGCCATTCTGTGACTTAGCCAAAGGAGCGCCTTCTTCACCGCTCAAAGCAGCGCAATCGTCGCCCGCTCCACAGCCTAGCAAGTAACGCCATGACTCCAGCACTCCGTGATTAAATCCGCACTATCTCCGCCCATTTTGCGAAAAATGTCGGCTTCATCTTCACTGTTTGGTAGCCAAAGTTCAAAGTATTGTTTCCACCATTCCACGGAAATCACCAAAGCAGCGCCATCTTGTCCATTCAATGCAACATCATCCACCATGCCACGGACATAGACAAGCCAGAAACACCACGGCCGTGCCAGAAGTCCGCGTCCAAGCCAGCAGCGCCATCCACCGTTCCAAGCTAACAACGCCACTTCAAGCTATCCGCGCCATCCACCATTCCAAGGTAGCCACGCCATCTACCTTTCCTAGCCAACCAGCGCCCGTTCCGTGTGCCAAGTTACAATGTCACCTCTGCTGATCAATAGCCAAAGATGCAACGCTGAATCCAATACCCCATGGCCAAACCGAATTTATGCAAAACCACCAATACAAGGATCACAGATTCCTCATGCCTTCCGCTAAAGGTTAGTTGAATTTCCTCGGCAATCTCTTCACGTCTTGTCCTTTCGATTTTACTCTTGTCTGTCACCATCTTATGCTTACCCCGCAACAACGCCGATGTTACGTGCTAAGCAGGGGACTTAATGTTGATGGTGGTTTTTAGCTTAGGGTTGAAATCGTAAAACCTTACATCTGATGTGACGTCACTCTGTAAGGAAACGGTGCCATGAGTGCTAACCTCTCCACCGGCATATTTATTGATCCGTTCAATATACTTACATGAAATTCATCCAGACTGGCGAATGTAACTGTAACGAGCCTCAAGCTCGTCAACGCTATTATACCAGTCAAGAGACAAATTAACCGTTAATGACTCGATTAATTAGAGACGAACGTTAATTAATATAAATTAATCTAACAACGATTTAGATATGAAACTAGTATTACTATATAGATCTCAAAAAGTTATGCGAAGTAGACTACTCGAACGTGTCATTCAGACACCGGACGAAGAAGATATCACTGGATTATTATGAAGGACATATAATCATTTTAAATCTAAACCGCCTGACTGCCCGTATCAACTTTCTGGGTGCTTTAATAGTTTCTTGTCGACCTTATTTTCCAAAACGTGTCGAGAGAAAAAAATCATTTCTCTTTTCTTATTTTCTTTTCTTCTTCTTTCTTCTTCTTATCTGTTTCTTCTCTTTTCTCCGTCGATCTCAATATGAAGAACTGAGTTATTTTGTATGAGATTTTCATAGAAAGTTACGTAGTGTGATGAATCGAAGAAGATGAAGTTATAACTGAAGTTGATTGAACTCGAAATAAGAAGAAACTGTTGTTGTGGTAGTTGAAATTAGGGTTTTGGGTTTGATTTCGAGTTCTAAGGTGAATCGATGGGTTGATTGGACTGTTGACAAATGAAGATTATGAGGGTTGGTGTTTAATTGAAGTTTTGAATGTTGTTCTGGTGATTAATCATAAACCAGGTAAATTTAGGGTTTCGGTTTGATTAATCTCGTTATGAAATTGAGTTTGGTTTGGTATTATGTTTCATGGGTTTGTTTTTGATTAAGGTAGAGATGATTTCATAGAGTTTAATTTTGGTTTCATAGAGAATTAGGGCTTTACCCTGTTTTTCCCCAAATTAGTTAGTTAGGGTTTCAACTTTAAATAAGATGATGGTGTTGTTGCTAGTAACGAGATGGAGTTGGGTCTGTGAATGGGGAGAAGATGCAGTTACTGGTGATTCATTGCAGTTCAGATAAAAAAAAAAACATCCCAAAATGTAAAAGAAAACTAGTTTGTATTACACACAAATAATACATGCATACACATATCATATGCTAGCAAAGATATGCATGCCTTTCGCAATATAAATATATTTATAAAACAATAATGAATACAAGAGAGTTCGTTATCGATTCCCACCTCTTTTGATGACAAGCCTTGCCTTCCTCGAGATCCATACTCCACTAGTTCTTTCTTTTGAATCGATCGTTGTTAATAAAGATTAACTGTTAGTCACACAAGCACTCTAAAGATTAGCCAAAAGGCTCATAATACATTTTCATACAACTCTCTAGTTATAGATTAAGTGAACTATCTAATGGTTCTAAGCCCATTTATTGTTTCTACACTTCTTCATTATTTATCTTTAGCACATCTAAAGTTTACTAATTCAATTAGGTTGGTTCTTCTGAAACAACTAATACCTGTGTTTTTGGGAGCATTTACTTATCTTCAAAAAGTGATTCTTTCCATTGACTGGAAAGTGGTTACATTCTTTACTTGTTGTTAGCATGTAAGGAAATCTTTTCCTTTTGATTGGTGTGGGATGTGTGCCCCAAAATGTTATACCTATTTTATGCAAACCTAGATAGACCTCATTGGGTTGAATATTATATAGGTCTGGTTTTAATTTGGCCACTATACTTTCCCTATTTCTGTACGGGTGCAACGCATGTCTCATACGTGAATGTTTACTGTTTATTTTAAATTACTTTCAAAAGCTATTATATTATGTTTTTGTGTTTAGAGAGAATGATGTTGAGAATCTTATATAAGATTGTTGGATTTACGCGGGGATGGTAAAGGGGGCTGTCCACTGTGTAAGCACTTCGATCGGATATAATGTTGTTACCATTAGATCTCTCTGGATACTTGCTATGTAGAGTGCGCGTAGAATAAGGTACTGGTAAGGTACTTATCGTTTATGACTTGGGGACGGAAACCTCAGGGCGCTTTAATGATTATTGAAGAGTCTACAACAGTCATGCCTTGCTACTCCTAAGGAAGACGTCGCTCAACTATTATTTATGTTGTGAATGTGTGCCGGTTTATTGTTTGGTTAAACTTTATATTTCAGTACAACTTATTATTTTAATATGCTTAATCTGTTTTTCCGTGTTTTATCGGTTTTCAGTAAAACCTGCATTGTCTTTAAATCATTCTAGGGATTACTTGAAAGTTAGTTATTATTTCTACTGGGCACCCCTTTTAGGGATGATGTGCTCACCCATTCCCACTTTCAGTTTCAGAGACAGATTCAAGATGTGCAAGTGGAGATAAAGGCTCTGAGGAGTTGGTTTCGTTAGTTGTGTTTATATTATATTTGTAAACCAACTCATTATTAAATATGTATCACTTGAGAGGAGTTCTTGTATTTATTTCAGAGAGGGTTTAGATTCGGGTTTAAACTTTGTTTAGAACTTTTAAATTAATTCTTAAATAGATGTTTTAAATCGTTAGTGCCTCATTTTATGGTTAATCTATTGGATTAGTCAGCTGCTAGCTTAGGGGGCGCTACAGTAGCAACCATCCCAGATGTTCTGTAAATTTCGGCGTCTCTCCTATATTCACTTAATATAAGTTCCTTTGAATGCCTTCTATGCTATGTTCTCCGGCTGAACCCTTAATGTTGATATAGCATGACGATTTGTGTTCACTCGCAGCAGAGTAGCACGAATTTCCAAGTATCAAGGATAAGGTCTTTGCATAAGGTATTCAATCAGAAAAAGAATGCTGCTCTCTGGCAATGAACTTAAAAGAACTCTATGTCAACACATAGAATTCAATCAATTGACATGACTAGCTTGCAGAAGTTAGGGTTTTGCGCCTCGCGCAGTATATCAGACCTTGCTTGTCGAAATTAAACCTAGGCAAACTAGGTAATTAATCCGCCATGGATTAGCATGTGCAAAATCTTGCTCAGAATCAGAAAACAGGGATCCGCAGCAGCAAAGGGAGGCGTGGACATGCCTTAGGACAACTGGCGCCACTTGCCATTGGCCACGCCCCTTCCTAAACCGACCTTATTTCTCTCGACCAATCGTGTCGCCTCAAATTAGCCACGCGTACATAAGTTTTGGCTGGGCCCATACTTGCCGGCCCCACTTGCCATCGACTAATCAGGTCGCTCTAAAGCCGCCACACTCTCACCAGAAGTGTAGCCGCGCCTTATGTTTGGCCGCCCCCTTTTCTTGGACAATCAAGTCGCTCTAAACTTGCCACCATACATTAAAGGCCAAACGCACCCTACCGCGCCACCATACTAACTGGCAAGCCAAACGCATCTTACCACAACAACATATTGATCGGGATGCCAACATGTCACTCTGCCACGGTAGCATGCCACTTTAGCCTTGGCCACGCCACCAAGCCCCAATTCTTACCACGACGCCAAATCCTAGCCTTGGCCACGCCGCCAAGCCCTAATTCTTACCACGGCGCCAAATCCTAGCCTTAGCCACGCCGCCAAGCCCTAATTCTTACCACGACGCCAAATCCTAGCCTTGTCCACGCCGCCAAGCCTTAATTCTTACCACGACGCCAAATCCTAGCCTTGGCCACGCCGCCAAGCCCTAATTCTTACCACAGCGCCAAATTCTAGCCTTGGCCACATCGCCAAGCCCTAATTCTTACCACGACGCCAAATCCTAGCCTTGGCCACGCTGCCAAGTCCTTATTTTGGCCACGGAGCCAAACCTTAGCTTTGTCCATGCTACAACGCCACAGGCGTGGCCATGCCACAACGCCACTGGCATGCCGCTATGCCACGGCTACTAGCATGCTGCTATGCCACGGCTACTAGCGTGCCGCTATGTCATGGCTACTAACATGCCACTATGCCGCGGCTACGCCATTAGCATGCCGCTATGCCATGGCTCCACCAGGCGCTACTAAGCCAATGGCGCCACTTCGCTATACAAAAAGATGCGGACATAATCGATGGCCACTCTTCCTCATGAGATACAATCTCAGCCATCCAAGTTCTCCACTGAACTGACGGACTTGAGGAAAGTCCCAGGCAACCCGCTACGCCACGGATACGCCAGGCGCCACTATGCTAATGGCGCCACTTTGTTACATAACAAAGATGTGGCCATAATCAACGGCTACCCTTCCTCACGAGATGTAATCTCAGCCATTCAATTTCGCCACCAAACTGACGTACTTTTGGCAAATTTTAGGCGGCCGACCAAGGCAAGCCTAATAGCATCACATGCTATTTTCCTATGGCAAAGTCTCTTGACTTTGACTTGCCAAACATAGCAACCTGCTACACGTTTTCCACGAAAACACTCGAGACATCAAACATGTCACAAACTGGGGGATACTCATCAGGGTATTGGTCTGGCGGTTTACAGCGTGCGGCGTGCATGCGCCCGTTATAAGAAAGTGTCATGAAGTAGGACAATTAGTGGTGGTGAAAAGTAACGGTGTAAACAATTTATTTCCTTCATCATGGAAGCGTAATGATTGATGGTTACACGAATTCTCTTCCCTCATCATGGAAGCATAACGTCTGACGGTTACACGTTACTCTATTCTTCCACCACTCAATCGGTTCCACTTCCTACGAGACCAGGGTATGTTTCAATATGACTTGTATAAATAGGCTTCACATATTTTCACTAAACAACAAGTTTTTGGTCGGCAACAATACAGTATCTAGAAATCACCTGGTAGCTTTCCATTCTGCTAACCAATTCTACTTCCGATACAAGTCATAAAACAAACCACACCTTCAAAATCAACGATTCTGGTCTCAACACTCTCTTCGCGTCCCTGCCTAAGACCAACCCTTCTCCTTCACTTTGTGACCGAAGCAAGCCTGGAACGACCATTTCTTGGTTTAGGCCAGGATTGTACATATTGATCTCTCGAATCAAAAGTACTCCTGTGCAGTGCACTGTTTAGGGTTTAGATTCGTTTCTCACCCACACACCCGAAATTACCAAAATCAGCAGAAATAGTTTTCACCCACAAACAATTCCTATCAAGGGGGGAATCATGTTTTTCGGAGAACATCTCATTCTCAGAAGAATCGAAATGAACAATCTTAGAGGGAAAAAGGACAGTCCAGACATCACTTTCTTTGTTTGAAAGACTAGATGAGGACATGATTAGAAGAGATAAATGAAATGCTCTCATCAAGTAGAAATCTTCATCTTAAAAAGAAGGAAGATATGGGATAAGTTTCCAAAAATACCTTTGACCAAAACCCTAACAGAATTTGGTTATCCCCTATAAAAAGTCTTATTAGGAAAACCGTTCATGTACAAAACAGACACTTGGCACAATAATCAAGATTGTGCAACAAAAAAAAGAAACAAAAAGGAAAAACAACAGAGATATTTCATCACAACCCTCTTGAAGATTATGGTTCTTGCTCAAGGGAGACACAAGAACAATCTTACACCTTATTACAGATTGTAACTTCTCCAATCCAAAACAGGACAGGGTAGTTTCTTACGAGGGGATGAAGTATTTGTTGTTTCTTGTTTCTGATTTTCCTTTGTGGATGAAGGACCACGAAAGGCAACCTTTGTTTCCAGCCTAGTTCCGAATACCTTGTTTATCGATTTTCGCAAACCATGAACGGCTTTGGAAATCTCTTTAGAAGAAGGTTCCTTAGGAGATTTCCTTTTCTTCTTCCGAAAACATGGTTTACCAGAGAAAAAAATTTCTTGATCCTTAGTGCATATTGTTTCCAGATGATCCTGATTTTCACACACGAGTGACAAACCATTTGGTATGTCCATGTATTTTTCTATATCATCCTCTCTTTTAGAGTGATTTGAGAACGACATAGTTTTAGGAGTAATTTGCTGATAATTCTTAAAAGGGAATATCGAAGAAGTTCGACATTTCTTATTAAGATCACGATTGCGATAGACAACAATTTCTTGTCTTAGATCAAGCAGTTGACATTCCAGACGTTCAAACCTTTTAATCAAGGCTTCCTTTTCCAGTTGAAACTCTTCTGGATAAGTAAGATTGTATATTATGGAATAATCAGAGTTGTTAGAATGACAATTGTGATTATCAGCAAAGTAGTTAAGATAACTTTCACGACATCTTCCTCAGGACAATAGTCAAGAGTTTTCATCCATGCTTTAGTTAACTCACTAACCTCTTCATCGGAATTTTTGAAGGTATCATGGACACTTTTATTGCACTTGGAACAAGTTCCATTATCATAGTTTTTCTGAACTTTTTTATCCTTTTTATTGATTGAATGTACTTTCTTTTGAGACTTTCTTTTACTCTGTCTAAGAGTTTTCTTTAACTGTTGAACAAACAGTGAAAGAGTTGAATAAAAGTAATTTTCATTCTTTGTATTAATCATTTTAGGACGTTGAGATTTTTTATCAGATGTAGCAACCGGATTGCCTAACAAGAGTATTCCTGGAAAGTATGTTGAGGTTATTTCCTTCAACGATGGCATGCTTCTTAGAATCTTATTTGGCTGGCAATGATCTGAGCATTTTCATCACAATGTCCTTTTCAAGAATAGTCTTACCCAACGCAAAAGATGCATTAACAATTTCAGACACTTTGTGATTAAACTCATCAAATGAATCCTTATCAGCCATACAAAGGTTTTCCCAATCAGAGCATAGGTTTTGAAGCCTAGCTTCTTTCTCAGAGGAATTTCCTTCGAATACAGTTTCTAAGATGTCCCACGCATCTTTAGACCGAGTACACGTAGTCACATGATGCTGAAGATATGGGGTAATGGCATGTATGATAGCATTTAAACCGTCATAATTTTGCTTTGCAGCGATGTTTATAGGTAAAAACTGATTCTGCTGAAAATGGTAAATTTGGGTGTGTTGCCGAGAAACGAATCTAAACCCTAAACAAATGCACTGCACGGGAGTACTTTAGATTCGAGAGATCAATCTGTACAATTCTGGCCCAAACCAAGAAATGGTCATTCCAGACTTGCTTCGGTCACAAAGCGAAGGAGAAGGGTTGATCTTAGGGAGGGAAGCGAAGAAGGTGTTGAGATCAAAATATTGGATTTTGAAGGTGTGGTTGTTTTATGACTTGTATCAGAATTTGGAACTGGCTTGCGGAATGTAAGCTATCAGTTCTTTTATTTTTCTAGATACTTATGTTGTTAACCAAAACTCTCTCGTCCGGTTGAAATAGGTAGAAACCTATTTATACAAGTCATAGTTGAACGCACCCTGATCTCATAGGAAGTGGGAGTGGTTGAGTGATGGAGAAGTGGGGTAGTGTGTAAATGTTGAAAACCACGTCCCTATTATGAGGGGAAATAGGTCAGTTTACACCCGCTACTTCTCGTTGCCACTAACTGTCCGCTTTCCTGACACTTTCTCATAATGGGCGTGTTGCACGTCGCACGCTGTAAACCGCCAGACCAATACCCTGATGAGCATCCCCCAGTTTGTGACATGTTTGATGTCTCGAGTATTTTCGTGGAAAATGTGCAGCAGATTGCTGAGTGGGTCTTGTGTGCAAGACCTAGTTATTCTGACCAATCACACGCAAGCTAGGCGACGGGTAATCATGTGTGGCGATCTAAGTCATGAGACTTGCCGCAAGAAATAGCGTGTGATGCTATGAAGTTAGTCTTGGTTGGTAACCTAAAATTTAACTTAGGCCGATCAATTCTGCTGGCAAAGTTGGACGACCGAGATCACAATTTATGGAAGGGGTTGGTCGTTGATTATGGCCACATCTCGTTGGCACCTGCCAGTGGCGTAGTGGCATAATGGGCGCTGCGCCAGTGGCATAGTGGCGTAATGGCGCGCCCGGTGGAATAGTGGCATAGTGGCGTAATGGCGCCCGTGGCGTAGCGCCTGCGCGCCACTATATCTTGGCATATTGGTGTTAGGTCCAAATATGACTCAACAATATTGTCTCTAGTTTCCGTATCAAACTTAATGCCTTAGGTGGCATTATTTGGCATGGGACGGCATAGCGGTCTTAACCAAATTAGGGTTTGGCATGTCAAAGCCCTAATTAGTGTGTGCGGCTATGTTGACGCGACGACCACTAGGTGTTGGCGCGGTTTGGCTTTATTTAATGTGTGTGGCGGGTTTAGAACGACCTGATTGGTCGATGGAAAGGGGGCCGGCAAGAAGCATGTGGTCGGCCTCATTCTAAGTGCATGTGGCGCATTTAGAGGGACCATATTGGTCGATGGAAAGGGGGCCGACAAGCAGCATGGAGCCGGCCTCATTTTAAATGCGTGTGGCGCATTTGGAGCGACCTGATTGGTCGATGGAAATAGGGTCCGACAAGCAGCATGGGGCCGGCCTCATTCTAAATGTGTGTGGCGCATTTGGAGGGACCTGATTGGTCGATGGAAAGGGGGCCGGCAAGCAGCATGGCGTGGCGCATTTAGAGCGACCTGATTGGTCGATGGGAAAGGGGGGCCGGCAAGGGCAACATGGAGCATGGCCGTCCAGATACATGTGGTGCCTGCTAGGGAGAACTGGCCAGCCATGTGGCACGACCACACCTCCTCTTGTTACTGCTCCTATTTGCCACAACTCCTCTTTTATTTTTTGCTTTCTGATTTTTGGTAGGACTTTGCTCCTACTAGTCCATGGCGGATTAATTTCCTAGCTTACCTAGGTTTAGTCTCGACCAATAGGGTTCGAGATATTGCGCAGGGCGCAAAAAACCTAATTTTTGCAAATAGGTAAAATTAAGTTAGAAATTTGAATTTCGTGAGCTGACACAAAATTAAACAATTTTCGATAAATTATTTGTACGTTGGCACAAGAAATCTCTTTATCAGAGAGCGGTACAACTTGCGTGTTCCTGAGTATTTTCATGCAGATCTTAATACTGACACTTCGCGAAATTCATGTTACTCCACTGCGAGTGAACAGTAATTTGCATGTTATACCAATATTAAGAGTTCAGCTGGGGAACATAGCATAGGAAAATACTCGACAGGCTGTACATTAGTGAATAATGCAAGCGGGAGTTTAATAAAATTTATAGAATATAAGGGATTGTTGCTACATGCACCATTCTGGATAAATTTTATATACATATACTGAATTATATATATATGTAAGGAAAGAGGCTGGGAACTCATCAATTTTAAATGGCTCTGTCTCTTTGAAGAATGACGGTACATTAAATACAGGGTTTTACAATTTTATCCCTGAACTAAAAACCACCATCAACATTAAGTCCCCTGCTTAGCACGTAATAGTGATATTGTTGCGTGGTAAGCACTAGATGGTGACAGCCAAGATTAAAATTGAAAAGATAAAGTAGGTAGATATTACTAGGAAAATTCTAATCGTCCTTTAGCAACGAGACCGCGCGGCATGTGGTCTTACGTAGTAGCGTGTTGCTAGCTCGGCTATGGAGCATGAGTGCTATGGGCCCAGCCATCTATTCCCGTTAGTGGAGCAAGAAGGAATCTTTCTTCTGGAAACTTTGTTCGTATAAAAAAGGGTATCAACCCTTTTCTGTTTTTGTTGCTCGTCTGGCTCCATGCTTTCGTCTGCGGTAGCCGGCTCCTCTTCGTCACTATCAGCAGCTCCATCACGAACGTTCTAATCATCGGAAGAAAGGTAAGTACATCTTGTTCTCATATTTTAGTTGTGAGTGTAATATCCATGAGTAGTTGATCAAACTTGGATATTTAGCTCGGTGTGAATGAAGTTCTTTGTTAGCAGCGGCAGAGCGAGCATCAATGGCAACAAAGCAATCTCCAATAGTTATAATCAGCAGCAAGGCGAGCCAGGAGAACTCAAGATAGGTGTTATTTTATCTTTTGCGCATGTAGCCAACAATACCATCGATATTTTTTCTTGAAGAAACAGGGGGACACACGATTAACAACATAACTCTCTCACTTCTACCTCTTCGCTATCCAGAATATTTCATCCATGTGATGTTCCAAGCATCCCAGCATCGCATCCAGAAGAGTACAATAAGCTTATATCAAATCCCATAGGCATGGATTCAAGGTGATACAATCAAAGTAGGCTACACTTGGGGACTGAAGCCTCCTTCAGGTTTGGAAGTTTAAACGCAAGTCACCACCTTACCAGCGAATGCAGTAGAAGCACATCTTCCACGAGAAAATAGGCTCAGGATAATTACACATGGGGACCACCATCATAGGATGCCTTCACTTCCCTCAACTAGGTTATTTCTGATGTCAACATCGTCACTGTCGAAGCTTTACGAGCCGCAGTAATTTCTCAACATGAAGCCGTACACATGCATCAAAGACTCCAAAAGCACGCCACAGAGATATTCACATATCCGGCCACGCCATCGGATCTATGACCAGACAGAAGTGTAACTGGGGATTGCTCATCGCATCCCATTTGATACAATAGTCCAAGATTCAGAAGATGGTTCAAAGGATGTCGCTTGGAATGAAGTCCTTGAAGATTTGATAGTAGCACGTCGGCAACGGAATGCTTCTCAACTCTTCTACTTCACCCAACGGCTCCGGAAGATTTTTACCATACAAGCATCTACAGCATATCATCATCGCAATCAGAAAGGCAAGAATAAGCCTTCCAGACACCGGCTCAGCAGTCCAGACACCAAATAACTTAAAGTCAGGGACGGATCAACAACACAGCTACACTCCCCAAGATTAGCCCTGACATGATCATTGCCGAACATATATTTCATCCATCCATCCCAGGAGTGCAGTGGAGTTTGATAAAATTTTGAAACCCACTGGAGAGGTTAGATACTCGTTCTTCTGGAGACAGAACCTTATTAGACATTCTGAATCTTTGATTGTTGTCGGGGATGGACTGCGATGAGCAGTCCCCATTCGCACTTATCTTTAGTTACTGAAGTTGTTTTCTTTGAGTAGGCTTGGAATCCGTCGCGGCCTCGTAAAGTGTTGCAGGCGCCTTCCATACAGAGAGGTGATGATATCCTTACGCCACACCTCTGAAGAGTAGATGACCTTGTTGTGGCTGTGACTTTTTGGTTGACCGTGTCTTCTGAGCTTTGACAGTGAAGGGATTCCGTGTAGATCCTCAGTCCCCAAGTGTGGTTTACATGTTTCTATCTTGTATGGTCGGTGGGTTGACCATGTTAAAGATATCACCATCTTGCATCCGTACTGGTGATTTTATTACTTCTTCCATGTGAAACTAAAATATGGAGAAGTACGGATCACCTTTGTAGTGGTTGTTGCTATGGTGAAGCTCTGGCTGGTATCAACAAACGAGCAGCAAAGGTTCTTGGCAGCAGCTGTGATCAGAAGAGACTACATTGTCGTGGGAACAAAATAGGTTGGCTGGAATTGCATGGGCGTCCATGGAAGCAAAGGGATTGGCTGGACGTGTAAGCGAGTAAAACTGTCCACAACCACGAGCTTTGGCGGGATGGGACAAAAAGTGGCCACAACTACGAACCTTGGCTGGCTGTGATCACGATCCTTGACAGGGAGGAGTGTGGCGGCTACGGCACGATCCTTGGTAGGAAGGAGTGGTGGCTACGGCACGATCCTTGGCAGGAAGGACTGGCGGCTACGGGCACGAACCTTGGTAGGAAGGAGTGGCGGCTATGGTACGATCCTTGGCAGGAAGGAGTGGCGGCTACGGGCACGAATATTGGCAGGAGGGAGTGGTGGATACGGGCACGAACCTTGGCAGGAAGGAGGCGTGGTGGCTACAGACACGATTCTGGTAACATGCAAGGATTTGCTCGGATATTATGGCCCAAAAGAAGGATTCCTCCTTTTAATATAACTCATGTCTGTGATGTTATTTATTCTTATCCTTCTCTTTTCTTATTTCGGCGAAGTATCTCTTCCATGATTCTCTGCGTGTGGAAGCTTGCATATTGTTGCTTGCCTGCGACCTTCGTGTATTAACTTGATGAAAATTTCAGATTCGTGTCTTCTTGTCAAAACGGTCGTAAAATCTTCGTATGATATCGAACGAGGTGATTGACCTCTCATTCTTTTGCTAAGAGGAAAATCTAACTTTTGAAAAAATAATTTATTCATTTGGAGTCCGTTTGGTGGGTGAAAAGTACCTGACACCAAGAATTCAGAACTTTCCACGAAGAATTATGTAGGTTTTCAACTGTCACGTAGTCGAGAGTTTCGGCTTCTATTCATATCTCATTCATAGGATTGATGTGCCCTTTTAGTATGTTGTAGAAGACTTCCATACGAATCGTTTGGTATATGTATCACTCCCAGATTATTCACCAATTAGCACCAGTTTCAATTCTTCCGGGGGGCAGTGTATAAACGTTTCTGACGGAGTTCTTGCAAAATGACCCGCAACCTTTCTAAACCACATGCCATGTCCGTGGGTGACGCTGCTGATGAGGTGTCTCTCTTTGTGAGTTATTTGTTGATGTGTTAGCACCAGCAGTATACTTGGAAATCGAGGGCTTCAATTCTGGATCTCTTGACGTAGTCATCGAGATGCCTGTTATTTTGCTGGAACATCCCGGTGTAGGTTCTTATGGTAGGAAATTTGGAGAACTCTTCAGCATTACCCGCTTCCCTGGGCAAAGGAAATATGGGAAACGTGGATCCTTTTGGTGCAGAAACTTCTCGAATCTTCCTCTGCGTGAAGTTATCTCGGCTGCAGATTCTTTCCTGATATGATGGTGCGGCCACCGTTATCTTCTTGAGGCTTCTCTCTTAACGTGTCGGCTCCAGTAGATCTGAAGATGTCCCGGGCTTTCTATTGCTTTGGTCGGCATAATAGGCGAACTCCTATTAATGATTTGAAGATGTGTCAAGCCTCCTTTGTTATTGTAGATTTACGAATTCCCAGAATTGCGCCATGGTATGGATCTACACATTTTGCTGATGAAGTGATAGCGGATACTCCTGACCATAAAATGGTAGTAGTATTAGAATGGAGATAGACCATTGCTTTCGTGATCTCTGCATGTGCCTTTCTAAGACTCCACTGGTGTTGAGATTTGTTGTCGACTATCTCCATACTGGAACAACGGCTATGCGAATCTTTCTTTTATATCCCTGAGTGTGGACCCTAGAGACATTAATATCGGTGATAACTTTGAGGCGTTTCTGGCTTGCTCCATATAACACTTATGGTGTTGCAGATGTGGCTGCTCCATTTGGACCTCGAGACAAGCCATTGTGCCCTCTTAAGTAGCAATCACGTCTTCATGTTTCTTCACGTGGCTTTATGGTCCTTTCATCTGGGAGATTTACTGGTGCTCAGCTATCCAAGGCATTTCCAGTAGCATTGTTTGAAATGGCATTTTTGTGAAGATTCTTAGCGAACGGAACACTAGAATTGAAATTGGCTGTTGAACCTAAATTGAGTTTAATGATTGAATTGGATCTAAGATCCACCCTTTTAAAATTGAGAAAAATGGGATGAATCATGAGAAACTGATTTTGCAACCGAGAGATTAATCTCCCACTGTGGTCGTCAGTTGTTTATAGGTAAAAACTAATTCTGCTAAAAATGGTAAATTTGGGTGTGCCGCCGAGAAACGAATCTAAACCCTAAACAAATGCACTGCACGGGAGTACTTTAGATTCGAGAGATCAATCTGTATAATTATGTCCTAAACCAAGAAATGGCCGTTCCAGACTTGCTTTGGTCACAAAGTGAAGGAGAAGGGTTGATCTTAGGGAGGGAAGCGAAGAAGGTGTTGAGATCAAAATATTGGATTTTGAAGGTGTGGTTGTTTTATGACTTGTATCAGAATTTGGAACTGGCTTGCGGAATGTAAGCTATCAGTTCTTTTGTTTTTCTGGATAGGTAGAAACCTATTTATACAAGTCATAGTTGAACGCACCCTGATCTCATAGGAAGTGGGAGTGGTTGAGTGATGGAGAAGTGGGGTAGTGTGTAAATGTTGAAAACCACGTCCCTATTATGAGGGGAAACAGGTCAGTTTACACCCACTACTTCTCGTTGCCACTAACTGTCCGCTTTCCTGACACTTTCTCATAATGGGCGTGTTGCACGTCGCACGCTGTAAACCTCCAGACCAATACCCTGATGAACATCCCCCAGTTTGTGACATATTTGATGTCTCGAGTATTTTCGTGGAAAATGTGCAACAGATTGCTGAGTGGGTCTTGTGTGCAAGACCTAGTTATTCTGACCAATCGCACGCAAGCTAGGCGGTGGGTAATCATGTGTGGCGAGCTAAGTCATGAGATTTGCCGCAAGAAATAGCGTGTGATGCTATGAAGTTAGTCTTGGTTGGTCACCTAAAATTTGACTTAGGCCGATCAATTCTGCTGGCAAAGTTTGACGACCGAAATCGCAATGTATGGAAGGGGGTGGCTGTTGATTATGGCCACATCTCGTTGGCACAGTCCAGTGGCGTAGTGGCATAATGGCGTAATGGCGACTGCCAGTGGCATAGTGGCGTAATGGCGCCTGCCAGTGGCCTATTAGCGTAATGGCACCTGGCGTAGCCTCGGCCACTATATCTTGGCATATTGGTGTTAGGTCCAAATATCACTCAACAATAATGGCTCTAGTTGCCGTATCAAACTTAATGCCTTAGGTGGCATTATTTGGCATGGGACGGCATAGCGGTCTTAACCAAATTAGGGTTTGGCATGTCAAAGCCCTAATTAGTGTGTGCGGCTATGTTGACGCGATGACCACTAGGTGTTGACGTGGTTTGGCTTTAGAGCGACCTGATTGGTTGATGGAAAGGGTACCGGCAAGCAGCATGGGGCCAGCCTCATTCTAAGTGAGAGCGACCTAATTGGTCGATGGAAAGGGGGCCCTCAAGCAGCATGGAGCCGGCCTCATTCTAAATGTGTGTGACGCATTTGGAGCGACCTGATTGGTCGATGGAAAGGGGGCCGACAAGCAGCATGGGGCCGGCCTCATTCTAAATGTGTGTGGCTCATTTAGAGCGACCCGATTCGTCGATGGGAAAGGGGGGCCGACAAGGGCAACTTGGAGCGTGGCCATCCGGCTACAGGTGGTGCCTGCTAGGGCGAACTGGCCAGCCATGTAGCGCGGCCACGCCTCCTCTTGTTGCTGCTCCTATTTGCCGCAACTCCTCTTTTATTTCTTGCTTTCTGATTTTTGGTAGGACTTTGCTCCTACTAGTCCATGGCGTATTAATTTCCTAGCTTTCCTAGGTTTGGTCTCGACCAATAGGGTTCGAGATATTGCGCAGGGCGCAAAAAACCTAATTTTTGCAAATAGGTAAACTTAGGTTAGAAATTTTAATTTCGTGAGCTGACACAAAATTAAACAATTTTCGATAAATTATCTGTGCGTTGGCACAAGAAATCTCTTTATCAGAGAGCGGTACAACTTGCGTGTTCCTGAGTATTTTCATGTAGATCTTAATACTGACACTTCGGGAAATTCATGCTACTCCACTGCGAGTGAACAGTAGTTGTCATGTTATACCAATATTAAGAGTTCAGCTTGGCAACATAACATAGGAAAATACTCGACAGGCTGTACATTAGTGAATAATGCAAGCGGGAGTTTAATAAAATTTATAGAATATAAGGGATTGTTGCTACATGCACCATTCTGGATAAATTTTATATACATATATTGAATTTCTCAATACATATGTAAGTAAAGAGGCTGGGCACTCATCACTTTTAAATGGCTCTGTCTATTTGCAGAATGACGGCGCATTAAATACAGGATTTTACAATTTTAGCCCTGAATTAAAAACCACCATCAACAAGAGAGAATCTCGTTAGGTTCATATCTACCAATATCCTTTGCAATAGATACACCGTCTACTGTAACGATTGGAGGATCATAGCCATTAACAAGATATACCCATGTTTGAAAATCACGCGCTTGAAGAAAGGCATGCATAGAAATTTTCCAGCATGAGTAATTTGAGTCATCAAAGACTGATGGTACGTTTATAGAGATGGCACCTTTGTCCATAGAGTCAAATCGCTACAAACACAAACTTATGAGGTCTTAAACGTGTTTTCCTGCTCTGATACCAATTGAAAAAGCGGGGGTCTAACAACCACACCCAATATTTCGCTTAGCAGTCTGTATGGACAACTCCAATGTAATTCCAAGAGGATCAACTAGACAGTCAGACTCAATCAATGGAAATATATCCAAGAGTTGTATCTCTGTTTCACAATGTAATAAGCAAATCAAACAGATAGAAATCCGTGAGCCTAATTAATATGTGAAATAACTTGAACGGTACCAAAGACCAATGTTCAAGTGTTAATCAATTTATATCAACAACCAAAGGTTGGATTATTTAATTGATTGAACTATGCACAACCTGTGATATTTCTATTATATAACAAAATATAATGCGGAAAATAAATAACACAGACGCCAAAAATTTTGTTAACGAGGAAACGCAAATACAGAAAACCCCCGGGACCTAGTCCATATTTGAACACCACGTTGTATTAAGCCACTACAGACACTAGCCTACTCCAAGTTAACTTCGGACTGGAATGTAGTTGATCCCTAACCAATCTCACACTGATCAAGGTACAGTTGCGCTCCTTACGTCTCTAAACCCCAATAGGATTCTGCGCACTTGATTCCCTTAGCTGATCTCACCCACAACTAAGAGTTGCTACAACCCAAAGTCGAAGACTTGATAAACAAATCTGTCTCACACAGAAAAGTCTATTGAATAGATAAATCTGTCTCCCACAGATAAACCTATGAGTTTTGTTCCGTCTTTTGATAAATCAAGGTGAACATGAACCAATTGATATACCAGACTTATATTCCCGAAGAATAGCCTAGAAATATCAATCACCTCACAATAATCTTAATCGTATGGTAGCGAACAAGATATTGTGGAATCACAAACGATGAGACGAAGATGTTTGTGACTACTTTTTATCTTGCCTATCGGAGATTAAATCTCGAGCCAATCTTAGAGAAGATAGTACTCAATCACGATAGAAAACAGCAAGATCAGATCACGCAACTACAGAGAAAATAGTTGGGTCTGGCTTCACAATACCAATGAAGTCTTTAAGTCGTTAACCTACTTGGTTTTCGAAAAACCTAAGGTTAAAGGAAAATCGACTCTAATCGCAACTAGTATCACACAGAAGGTGTGCGGATTATGTTTCCCAGTTGCTAGAAGTGTACACCTTGTTGTGAACCAACATGGTGTACACGTTTAGGTATGGTTACATAAAACTAAATGAGGGTACATTTCATTTGTGTTTAATTAACAAGCTAAGTTCAATCTAACGGTTGAAAGATGTTAGCTTGGGAGAATCAGGTTTTTCATCTAACGGTGAATATTGAATGCTTTGTTACTGTTTGAGGGTGAAAACGGTTTATGCTGATTTTGGTGATTTCGTGTGTGTGGGTGAGAAACGAGTCTAAACCCTAAACAATGTACTGCACGGGAGTACTTTGATTCGAGAGATCAATCTGTACAAATCCGGCCTAAACCAAGAAATGGCTGTTCCAGACTTGCTTTGGTCACAAAGTGAAGGAGAAAGGTTGGTCTTAGGGAGGGAATCGAAAAGAGTGTTGAAGCCAGAATAGTTGATTCTGGAAGAGTGGTTGTATTACGACTCGTATCAGAAGGTAAAACGCTAGCAATGTCGAAAGCTAACAGGTGATTTATGAGTGTTGTATTCTCCTGACCAAAACGTGTTCTTGGTGGAAATAGGTGAAACTATTTATACAAGTCGTAATAAAACGTACCCTGGCTTCGTAAGAAGTGGAAGCGGTTGAGTGGTGGAAGAAAGTGGTAACGGGTAACACCTGGAATTGATGTTTCCATAATGAGGATACGTTTCACCACATATTTCTTGCCATTACTAACCGCCTCACTTTTATGACACTTTCTTGTAACGGGCGTATTGCACGCCGCACACTGTAAACCGCCAGACCAATACCCTGATGAGCATCCCCCAGTTTGTGACATGTTTTGATGTCTCGAGTGTTTTCATGGAAAACGTGTAGCATGTTGCTAGCGTATGGAAAGTTAAGATTGAGAGGTTTGCCGACTCGGTGGCGACCTTCGACGGCTGAGATCTGCATCTCGGGAGGAAGGGTAGCCGTTGATCGTGGCTACCTTCCGTTTGGCAGCCAGCGGCATGGTGGCATGGCCAGCATGCTCGTGCATACTTTAGGCGTGGCCACATTAGGGTTTTGGCATAAACCGTGGAATTTGTCATTGCGACCTAAAGTTGCCACAAGTTTGGTGGCGAACTTGTACGGCTGAGATCTGCATCTCGGGAGGAAGGGTAGCCGTTGATCGTGGCTACCTTTCATTTGTTGGCCAGCGGCATGGTGGCATGGCATGCTCGTGCATACTTTAGGTGTAGCCACATTAGGTTTTGGCATAAACCGTGGAATTTGGCATTGCGACCAAAAGTTGTCACAAGTTTGGTGGCAAGCTTGTACGGCTGAGATCTGCATCTCAGGGGGAATGGTAGCCGTTGATCGTGGCTACCTTTTGTTTGCATAGCGGTATTGGCAACATGCTGGTGGTATGGTGCCATGCTAGTAGCCGCGGCATAGCGGTATGCCAGTTGCGACATGGCTAAAGCTAAAATTGGCGTTGTGGAAGAATTAGGTAGAAACTTGCCCAAATTAGGGTTTGGCGTGTCGAAACCCTAATTAGTGCGTGTAGTCTGCGCGTGCGGCATGTTGGCGAGTTTTTTGGGAAGCTAGCGTGTTTTGGGAAGCTAGCACGTTTTTGGGAAGCTAGCGTGTTTCGGGAAGCTAGCGTGTTTTGGGAAGCTCGCGCGTTTTTGGGAAGCTGGCGTGTTTTGGGAAGCCAACTTAGTATGGCGACCTCTTTTGAGGCCGTTGCAGGTTTGGAGCAACCTGATTGGTCGACGGGAAGTGGGGCCAGTATGCTAGGGCGTGGCCACACTTCCAACGTGCGGTGGCGGATTTGAAGCGACCTGATTGGTCGATAGGAAGTGGGGCCAGCATGCTAAGGCGTTGCCACACTTCCAACTAGGGGTGTTCATGGTTACTGGTTAACCGAGAAACCGAACCAAACCAAACCGATTAGGGGGAAACCGAACCGAACCATTAACTAATGGTTGGTTTTGTTTTAGGATAGATCAAAACCGAGATTAATGGTTTGGTTTTGGTGTGATAGAGAAACCGAACCAATAACCAATGGTTAACCGAATATTGATAAAAAAAAATCATTGATTAAATTTTCATTAGAGATGTCACTGCCATTAGTTAAATCTTCTTTTGATCTCTAGATTTAGAGTAAGCTTTAACTACTCTTGATATTCTTTTTATTTATTTTTTGTCTGTAAATTTTTGTAAACCAATACTATTTTTTTCTGTAATTTTTTTTTTGGTTTGACATAATTATTGGTTAACCAAAAACCACCTGGAAAAACCGAAACCTACTGGAACCATTTGGAAACCTAACCAATGGTTAATGGATTGGTTTGGTTTCAATTTTAGAAACCGATAGTATTGGTTTCGGTTTTGGTTTGGCTTGAAACCGAACCAAAACCGACCATGAACACCCCTACTTCCAACGCGCGGTGGCAAATTTAAAGCGACCTGATTGGTCGATAAAAAGAGGGCCGACATGCTAGGGCGCGGCCACACTTTTAGTGCGATGTGGCGGATTTGGTCGCCTAGCTTGGCTAAGCATGGTTTCGACCAACGGGGTCTAGTATACTGCGCGGGGCGCGAAACCCTAATTTGCAAATTAGTCGGGTTTATGAGTTTTTTGTGAGTTATCACAATAATTGGTTGGATTTTGTATGCTGCCATAAAATTTTTATCTACAGAATGCAGTGTGCTTTCCGTCTGAGCATTTTGTGCAATGGCCTTAACTTTGGTACTTGGAGGTTCATGCTACTCCGCTGCGAGTGAACATAAATCCGTCATGCCATACCGATTTAAGGGTTCTGCTGGGGAACATAACACAGGAAAGTACTCAGTGAATCTCGTATTGGCGAGGTGCCGAAATTTACAGAGTGTTATATATGGATAAAAGTATATTGAGCGGCTCAATAAATATGTCGGTGGAGAGGTTAGTACTCGCAGCACCGTTTCCTTGCAGAGTGACGTCACATCTGATGCAAGGTTTTACGATTTTAACCCTAAGCTAAAAACCACCATCAACATTAAGTCCCCTGCTTAGCTCGGAACAGGGGCCTTGTTTCTAGGTAAGCATGAGATGGTGACACACAAGGCCAAAATCGAAACGGCAAGTTATAAAAGGATGGTCAGGAAGATCCAACTAACCTTTTTCGGGAGGTAAAGAGAATCCATGACTCTTGCGTTGGTGGATTTGCGTAAATTCGGCTCGTGGTGCTGCTAGCTAGGCCGCGGAGTTGTTGGCTTGGCTTGGAGCCACTGGCGTTGGCTTAGCGAGCCGTCGGCGTTGATGGCTTGGCTTGGCAAGCCGCCGGCATTGTGCGGCTTGAAACGGAGCCGATGGCATTTGTCGGCTTGGAATGGGAGCCGCAGGCATTGTGCGTCTTGGAATGGAGCCGCTGGTATAGACTTGGCGTGACATGAGCTGCTGGCATTGTGCGGCTTAGAGTAGAGCCGGTGGCATGGTGCATCTTGAAACGGAGATTACGTTGCTTTGAACGGCGCCAAGATGGTGCTTCAATCTTGGCCGAGCGGAGATGAAGCCGCGGAATGGCGAGTAGCGCGGATAGCTTGGAAGGGCTGATGGCGCATTGGATATGGAGCCATGGAGCATTGGCTTGGGACGCGGAGATTGCGCCGTCTTGAACGGCTGATATGGCGCCGTTTTGGCTGGCTACGGAAAGGCCAATGGCGTGAATAGCTTGGAAGGGCCAATGGCGTGGCTAGCTTGGACTCGGAATGTCTGGCATTGTCTTGGCCGCGGACTGTTGGCACTGGCGTGGAGCAGTAGAGATGGCTGCTTGGATGCGGTTGGAGTTGGCTTGGGCGTGAACCATTGACTTGGTTTGGGACGCGGGTTGTTGGCGTTGCTGGCTTGGTAAAGGTGGGGCCACGGATCGTTGGCGTAGTGTTGGCCTGGCCGTGGAAATTAGCATCATGGAACGCCAACACCGCGGTCCCGGCTGCCTTCTTTCGTGCGCGTCCAAAAAGAGGAACCCTTCTCTAGTCGAACTCCAAAAACACCATGCCTATAAAAGGCGTTACCCATCTTCCTTACTTTCACATTGTTTGATTTGTTTCCACATCTTGGTGTTAGCAGCAAAGGTTTGGATCAGCGGAGGGAGCAGCAGCAAAAGTAGGCGAGCGTATTTTAGGTATGTTTCTCAACGTTTCTTCTAGGAACGGTGATGATGGCACTGAAACTTTGGCTACCAAGCGGTGATGGTGGCGCTGATGGCTTCAGTCCGTGGAATAGTGGAAATGGTACTTGGAAGGTGTAGGATCAGAATATCGCAACACCAATACCTCTGCGAAATTCATAAACGTTACGTAGCGAAGGCGTCGCAGATGAATAAAATAAGTGACGCAATGGATGACGACAGCCAAAACACGAGAAAGGAGTGAAGACCTAGCGAGATCTAGGAGTGTCGCGAGATTATGCATTTGTACACTTGCGACACTTCGCAAATCGTTCCCGAAAATAAAGGACAGCTTAGCTGTCATCCATTATATAATACCCTATATAAAGAGCCGAACAGGCCTATTAGGAGGAGGATCTTTTTTCGAGTGTTGAGCAAGTCATTAAGAGAGAGAAAGTTTATAGTGATTGTATTTTTCTTTAGCTCTTTTCCATTTTATCTTGTAAACATTCAAGAAATTAATCAACAAAAATTATAATTGTTCATCTTCAATGGATTGATTGTGTGGATTCTTGTGAGGGGTGTAGTGTAGGATTTCCTGCAACTACATATTAGCGCTAGAAACAGGGAAACGAAGATTAGAGATTGGATATTGTCATTAAAATTGTTCAAATCGGGAGTATGATGGATAAATTGGTTAAAATGGAGAAAGCCAGAATCAAAGAGAGTAATGGAGAATTGGAATGTAATATGATTACAAAGACGATGGTTAATAAATTTCATGAAAGTATCAGAGGGAGAATACACAAACGAGATTTTGAAGGAAAGAATATTGTAACAACAGAGAAGGCGTCACCCTTGAAAGAATGGGAAAAACAGAAGATTACGTTTACAGCAACAAAGATATCAAGAGAGAGTTTAAATCACACATCTCCACTAGTGATTACGATAAGCGCAAGCAAGGAAGAAGGAGAACCAACAAAAACAGTGGAAGAATGGGCAATAAATAGAACTTTGGCGGACACAGGGAGTTTAGTGAATATAATGTTTTATCATGCTTATAAAGAATTGGGGTACAAAAATGAAGAAATGATTTCCTCAACATATCATATCCATGGTTTCGGCAAATCTATAACAAAACCTAAAAGGGAAATAAAAATGCGAATTCTGTTGGGAGAAATTGAAACACAAGTGACGTTATGTGTAGTGGATATGGAATCGCCATACAACATGTTATTGAGAAGACCATGGGTACATGCAATAAAAGCTGTAGCCTCGATATTTCATCAATGTGTCAAATTTCCTATGCCGAGTGGGATTGGCGAAATCAGAGGAGATACCGATAAAGGAAGGATATATCATCAAATCGAGGTAAAACATTATGAAGAACAGGTGAAGAGGCGAAAAGATCGCAAAAAGATGGCAAAAGCAGCGAAAAAGGAAGAAGAATTTAGAACTTACATGATAAGAGCAGAAGAAGGAAAAGGAATACCTGGCGAAATCTCGGAAGAAGAAAATGAGCTTGCGAAGGAAATAAAAGGACCAACGCCTATGGGAGAACTGAAGGCTAGCTACACCGCGGCAAAACCGACAAAGGAAGTGAACGTCGGAACTGAAGAAGAACCCAAGATGTTAAAAATTGGGACTAAAATGGAGGTAGATGAGGAAAGAAGGACTGTTGATTTGTTGCGAGATTACAAGGACATTTTCGCATGGGATATGGATGAGATGCCTGGAATAGATCCATCTGTAGCGTGCCATAAATTGGAGATTGACAAAAACGCAAGACCATTCAAACAGAGAATTAGAAAAATTGCAACAAAGATATCACCCTCAAATAGAAGAAGAATTGCAGAAGATGCTTGACGCGGGGAATCATTAGACAAGCAAAATATCCCGAATGGATAGCAAATATGGTCGTAGTCCCAAAGAAGAAAAAAGGGATAAGAATTTGCATAGATTTTACCGATCTAAAGAAAGCTTGTCCGAAAGATAGCTTTCCTTTGCCGGATATTCCGCAAATGGTTGAGTCGGTGGCAGAAATGAAAGGATATCCTCTATTGATGGATACAAAGGCTACAATCAAATTCCCCTAGCTGAAGAAGACCAAGAGCATACTGCCTTTTTCGCTCCAAGAGGATTATACTGTTATACAAAAATGCCATTTGGTCTGCGAAATGCTGGAGCAACATACCAAAGGATGGTAGAAAAGGTGTTCGCGAAATGGATACATAAAACACTAGAGGTATACGTGGATGACATGTTAATAAAAAGTAAAGAAGCAAAATACCATGTACAGGACTTGAGGGAAATTTTTGAACAAATGAGGCATTTCAACATCAAAGTAAATCCAGAAAAATGTACCTTTGGGGTTGCATCAGGAAAAATTTTAGGTTACATTGTGTCAAAAGAAGAAATACAAGTCGACCCAGAGAAAGTACAAGCAATTCGCGATATGCCAACGCCAGCAACGGTGAAAGATGTGCAAAATTTAAATGGACTATTAGCTTCGCTAGGAAGATTCATCTCGCGATCATCTGATAAGTGTAAACATTTTTTCAACATACTTAAAAAGGGATCGAAATTTAGATGGACAGATGAATGTAAAAAGCTTTACACGGAATAAAAGAACATCTAATGGATATATCAATTTTACAAAAAGCAGAGCTAGGGGAGGAATTATTAATTTACCTTGCGACAACCTCGCATGCACTAAGCGCAGATATTTGCGAATAGACGCAGGAGTGGAAAAGCCAATCTATTACATCAGCAAAACATTCAATGCCGTGGAGAGGAATTATTCAAAAATTGAAAAACTAATTTTGGCATTAGTCTATGCAACATTTAAACTTCATATATACTTCCAAGCACACACAGTTAAGGTACCGACAAAAGTACTGATTGAGTCAGTAATGAAAAATTCAAAAAGGTCAGGAAGGGTTGAGAGATGGAATGCTCAAGTAAGTCATTGCAAAATCAAATATGAAATACTATCTTCACCAAAATCACAAGTTGTCACAGATTTTTTTAGCGAGAATTTCCTTTGGAAGAGGATGAAGCAAAGTGGAAGAAATGATGGATATAGAAGAAGAACATGGAAATCCAAGGTATTTATTAACCGAGCCAAACAGGTGGGAAATATTGGTAGATGGATCATCAAATGGGGAAGGCAACGGAGTTGGGATCGTTCGATTTCGCTTGAGAGAAGGCAATAAAATGGCTTTTTCTTTCAGATTGGAATTTGCATCTACCAACAATGAAACAGAATATGAAGCTATAATACATGCTCTGCAATTCGCAATAGAAATGAAGTTGGAGAATGTGAGAGTCACCAGTGATTCCCAATTAGCTATTCGCCAGATAAAAGAAGAATATACTACAAATGAACCATCTTTGAAAAAATACAATAAACTTGTTGAAGAATTGTCGGCGAAGATACCAAAAATAAAATGGAGACATATATAAAGAAGAGACAATAGACTCTCAGATGCTTTCACTTTTATATCAAGTATGATGATAGATCCAGCTGCGAGATGCATAAAAATACAGACACTTCTATCACCATCAATCAATAAAGAGGAAGAGCAAGAGACAGAAGTGATGCTCATAGAAGATGGAGCACAAAGGCCCTATAGTGAAGATTGGAGAGCAGAACTTTATGCATATCTGATGAAAGGAGAAACACCAAGAAATAGATTAGAGACGCACAAATTAAAAAGCCGTGCAACAAATTATGAATTAAGAGACGGGGTACTGTACCGAAGATCCTTTAATGGACCCTCGCTTAGATGTTTAACACGAAAGGAAGGAGAAGCAGTGTTAAAGATGTTACATAGTGGGGATGCTGGCAATCACAGTGGTGGAAGATCTTTGGCACATAAGGCGAAAATGCAAGGCTATTATTGGCCATATATGCATGAAGATGCGAAACAAATATCAAGGCGTTGCGAAGATTGTCAAAGGCACGGAAAGAAAATACATGCACCAGGAGCACCATTAACTTCTTCAAAAAGTGTATGGCCTTTTGGAAAGTGGGGTTTAGACATTGTGGGACCATTTTTACCAGGTACAAGGCAAAGAAGGTATCTGATTGTCGCTACATATTATTTCACAAAATGGGCAGAAGTAAAAGCGGTACAACACATTCGCGATAAAGATATTTTTACCTTCATATTCGAAAACATCATATGCAAATTTGGAATCCCCGCACAGTTGGTATCTGACAATGGGAAGCAGTTTGAGGGACAAAATATAGAATTTTTGCTTAATGCATTTCAGATAAAGTGTGGGAAATAAACTCCTTTATACCCGCAGGCTAATGGACAGGCAGAAGCAACAAATAAAATAATCGCAGATATACTGAAGAAGAAGTTAGAAGGACATAATAAGGCATGGTGTGAACAAGTGCATAATGCAGTATGGGCTTACAATAAAACCAGGTGAGAAGCTACGGGAATGTCACCCTTTTGTTTAACATATGGAGTTGAAGCTGTACTTCCGACAGAAGTTATTATTCCAACAACAAAGAAAGAAGCTTGGGAGAAAAATCTTAGTGCGGGTAACATTTTGATCAAGTTAGATGAATTGGAAGAAAAAATAGAAAGAGCACTACAAAGCATATTGAGAATTACCGGCGAATATTAGCCGGAGGATATAACAAACGTGTCAAGACACGCGAATTTCAACCGGGCGATTTGGTGTTGAGAGAAACACCAGATATCGGAGAAAGTGGTGGCAAGTCTGGCGAAAAAATAGGATGGACCTTATATTATCAAGGAGATAGTCGGAACATGGGCATAAAAATTAATGGATCCTGAGGGCAAAGATGTGGGCCACAGATTGGATAGACCGTGGAATAGATTATACTTGAAGAAATATTACCCGTAGAAGATTATGGGAAAAGAATAGACTGCGAAGTAATGTATGATTGAAGCGAAATGAACTTATATGAAAATGTTGCGAAATTGCACGAAACAAAGAAAGAACATGCGAAGATCTTGCAAATAAAATAACAGAAGATAACCAAAAAACAATGACATATCAGAATGGGACGAACCTGCTTATGGCGTACACCTAGTTCGCGAATCAAAATTTCGTAAGAGGAAAATGTAAGACCTAAAGTGCGTCATAAAAGGGGGTATCTGTTAACATGGCTCAGGGAAAAGGTTCCACCGCCCCTGGAACCTGGGTCATGGAGATTTGGGGTCAATAAAGCCCATCCAGGAGAGATACCTTGGATTTCCAACTATATATATAAGGTTATACTCGGTTGGACGACCGAGGGTCTCTTCTAAGGAGTCAGCGTATGATCAAGGCGCCGAGGTACACGGTTGAGCCAAGAGTGCCTGGTGCATTTGAAGTGTCTCGGCCATTCTTGGCAAGTCTTGGCATATGTTGCACTCGGCCCGAAGAAAACTCCACTTAGGGTGCAGTCTCGTAACCATAAGCCATATATGTATAAGGGATAAGAGGCTGCGAAAACAACTGGTTGTTGTTAAGACCGGATGGGAGGAGCTAGTCTTGTATGGCCGATGTACGCCTCCTTGAAGGGGAAACCAGGGAGATGATAAGGGCGGCACCCTCCATTAGAGAGCTGATAAGTGTCTTAAGACGCAAATGTCATGAGGCTTTATTTTCGCAAGAAAATTTAGGCTTGTCATATTTGTGCGATGATCCTGAAGAGGCAATAATATAAAATAAAAAGATAAGACGAGATCAATGGGTCAGTACATGAAAGTGTAAGGACGTCCTGCGATTTCGTCGCAAGACGGCAATGTCATGGGGCTTTATTCTCGCAAGAAAATCTAGGCCTGTCATATTGTCGCAATAAAATTATCCTGCAGAGGCAACAATACTAAGAAATGATAAGGCAAAATCAACGGGTCTTTACATGAAAGTGTAAAGACGTCCTGCGATTTTGTCGCAATAACAAGAGATGGCAAAGTAAGACCTTTAACTAGGAAGGCAAAATAAGACCATATGACAAAAGATTTATAAAAATTAACTATTATTTATGCAGGTCATTCATCGCAAAGAAGAAAATAAGAGACAATATGAGAGTTATTCACCAAAAAACATAATATTTCTTACAAAAAAGTGCACTTCAGAAGGAAATAAAAAACATCATATGCAAGAAGTTATGAAGATCAAGAAACTAAAAGAAATGAAATTACAAAAGAAGTTCATTTCTCAACATTAATTCTTTCATCTTCAATAATTTTATCACTTCACCGACTTCCACACTTTCGCCGGTTGTTGCATTCCCGCCTTAACCCCCTTCACCGGATTATTATTGATGACTTCATTGTTTGATGGGATCACATTTTCATTAGCGAGATCTTCGCCGCTTTCGTATTCATAGTCACTATCAGGAGAATCAGGGATTTCATCATCCTCAACTTCAAGAGGTTCGACAGATACAGAGTCAAGAGATTTGACAATAAAACATCATTCAAAAGAACTTCAGCTTTGAGATGAAATTGGCGAAGAAGTGCCTTCTGATGATTTGTACTCTGGATATCTTTGGAGTAACTGAGGTAATCAAATCTCCTTTCGGCCCGATTGCGAGAACGAGCGAGAGAAGTGGCAAGAATCGCATTTTCTTTGCGAATCTTGGCATAGCTAGCCTCCAAAGTAGAAAGGGAGGAACGAAGATCTTTCTCAGATTCTGCAAAAATGAAGAACAACAGAGTTATACAAATAAAGAATTCGCAATAAAAGGATATCATAAGAAAACTAGACAAAGAAAAAACGGATGAGGCAGTCAAATTTTATGACTACCTTCCTTTTGCGAGATAAGATGTTGGGTCAAAGCCAAGCAACTACTTTCCAAATGATCCATGGCACTATCAAAATTATCCCCAACCAGACCTTTTAATAGAGAATGCAAACTCTTTTCGTTAGAAACAAGTAAGGTATTCTCCTTAGCAAGGGAGGAGTAAGATTCTTTTAACTTGGAATATTGATCCTTGAGTTGGCTTGTTTTCACACTTAAAGTTATTCTACCCTGAATAAGCTTATCCCTCTCAGCAGTGACTTCTTTGAGATTACTTCTCAGCGAACAGAGAGATTGTTCTTGTTCATTACACATTTTTTGACAGACATCAAGCTGTTGCGAAGAAATCGCCACCTTATTTAGCAAAACTCGCTTCTCTTGAGATAGAGTTCCATTCTCATCTGATAAGGTTTCCAACTCCAAATTAGATTTAGCCAAAAAATAAGAGAGATGAGATAATTCATTACTTAACAAGTCTTGCTTCTGAACTAAGTGAGCATTCTCTTTGGTAAGGTTATCTATTTGATCAACAGAGTACGAATGAAGATTATCTAGTTGGTTATATTGCTCCATCCAAGCATCTCTATCCATTCGAGTTTCTTCAACGACAGATTCCAACTGATATATCTCCATTTTTCGCTTCTGGTTTAAAGCTTAAAAGGCGAACAAGGTTTTAAAAAAAAAAAAAAAAAAAAAATGAAGAGTGTAATACCTTTTAATTCTTCGTTCTTCTTGCGAAGATTATCGCGATCCAATGAAACGTTTTGAAGTTTCTGATTCTCAAGATGGAGAGTGTCACACTTCGCAGTCATATCTTGAAGATTATTCTTCAGCACTTGATTTTCTTGTTCTAAAGACATTTGCGACATCCTGTCAGAACTAAAGTATTTACTCAGAGACTCGCAAACACTAGACTTGATGGGATCAATGGAGGTCTTCTTGGCGTCATTCATGATATCTGATAAAACTTTGAAAGCTACATCCACTCCCTCCAGATTTTCTTTAGTAAGAGGAATAGACTCAGAAGAAGAGGTAATGACGACAGAAGAGGGGAGAGTTGAATCATCTTTGGTCATTGGAATGTCATGAGAAGAGGAAACCCGCTGAAGGTCAATGATTGGGGGTGAGGCAGAAGAAGAATAGAAGGGTTCATTTTGAGGGACTTCATTTATAGAAAATTCAGGTATATGAGGAAAATCGGCAACGACATTTTCAGAGATAACCAAAGTAGAATTATCTTGCGAAGATATCGCAGGAGGTGTGGGTTTATCCTGTGAAGATATCACAGAAGGTATTGGTTTATCTTGTGAAGATATCGCAGGAGGAGTTTTGAGCTTGAATACAGGAAAGGAAACAGAAGATTCAACATTTTTAGAACGGCGAGGTTTCTGGGGATCTATCAATATTTTTGTCATCCCGCGAATCACAAGTCAAATAAGAAACAGAGGCAACAATATTGTTATTAGAAGAATAAGTGTTTCTTAATACCTTGCTATTCGCAGGCTTCCTTTTAGTAACAACGATTTTCGGTTGCGAGCCCACGGGAACATTAGGGTTTAGAACTATGAACTTGGTGTTAGATTTATTCTTACTGAAATAAAAACAGCACGGGAATCATTAAAGAAAGAATAACATTAGGATAAAATAATTTCGATAGAAGAGATCAATCACAAAAAGATCAATTTTGGCAAAATTAACAAACCTTGATGGCTCCATAGAAACATTAGCAGCGAAAGATGATGAGAACAAAGAGAGAGAGACAATAGCATGAAGACGATGAAGAATTGCAGAAAGAAAAATAGCAGTAAAAATTTGCAGAAGATGAAGAAGATGAAATAAAAGAAGGAAACATCCTCATGGAGAATTTCTCCTTAAATAGACAAGAAAAAAGTGACCCAAGTTAACATTAAATGTACCCGGTAAAAGGGGAGATTTTGACACGTGTAGGCAGTTACGCCTAATTCACGGAATCCTGACGGTAGATTGATGGAAAGAAATGAACATTTGCGGCAGTTTGAAAATAATAATTCTCATGACATTATCTTCTTCGCCAAGAAGACATGAGAAGAGGCAAGATGTAGGATCAGAATATCGCAACACCAATACCTCTACGAAATTCATAAACGTTACGTAGCGAAGGCGTTGCAAATGAATAAAATAAGTGACGCAATGGATGACGACAGCCAAAACACGAGAAAGGAGTGAAGACCTAGCGAGATGTAGGAGTGTCGCGAGATTATGCATTTGTAAACTTGCGACACTTCGCAAATCGTTCCCGAAAATAAAGGACAGCTTAGATGTCATCCATTATGTAATACCCTATATAAAGAGCCGAACATGCCTATTAGGAGGAGGATCTTTTTTCGAGTGTTGAGCAAGTCATTAAGAGAGAGAAAGTTTATAGTGATTGTATTTTTCTTTAGCTCTTTTCCATTTTATCTTGTAAACATTCAAGAAATTAATCAACAAAAATTATAATTGTTCATCTTCAATGGATTGATTGTGTGGATTCTTGTGAGGGGTGTAGTGTAGGATTTCCTGCAACTACAGAAGGCTTGCTGGCTGGATCACGGAATGTTGGAGCGTTGGCGCTAACTTAACCATGGAGCACTAGAGCCATGAAGAGTTGGCTTGACCACGGAGTGATGGAGCCATGGAGAGTTGGCTTTACCACGGAGTGCTGGAGCCATGGAGAGTTGCAGGTTGAGCGACTGGTGTTCCTCGTGTTGTCGCGCTGCTGGTTCGGTCATGGAACGAAGATATTGGCACACTACTTGTTCGGCTATGGAACATGAGTGTGGTGCGCCCAGTCATCTATTCCCTTTCATGGATCAGTAAGGAATCCTTATTCTATTCAAACTCTAGAAACTGCGTTCGTATGAAAATGGGTATCGACCATCTTCTGTTTTTGGTGTTCGTCCAGCTCCGTGCTTTCATTTGTAGTATTTGGCTCCTCTTCGTCATTTGTTAGTAGTGGTAGAGCGAGCATTAATGGTAACAAAGCAATCTCCAAATCAGCAGCAAGGCGAGCCAGGATAACTCAAGGTAGGTGCTATCGCATGTATCCACCCAACAGTACCATCGATCTTCTCCAGAATGTGTAATAAGGTTCCGATTCCAGAAGAATGAGTATCTGACCTCTCCAGTGGATTTCAAAATTTACCAAACTCCATTGCACTCTTGGGATGTCTGGATGAAATAATGTCAGGGCTAATCTTGGAGATTGTGGTTGCGTTGTTGGTTCATCCTTGACTTTAGATTATTTGGTCCCTAGACTTTTGATTGCGATGATGATATGCTGTGGATGCTTGTATGGTCAAAATCTTCCGCAGCCATTGGGTGAAGTAGATTAGTTTAGAGATGTTTCGTTGCTGATGTGCTGCTATCAAGTCCTCAAGGGCTTCGTTCCAAACAACATCCTTTGAATCACCTTCTGAATCTTGGACTATTGCATGGAGTGTGGTGAGCAGTCCCCAGTTATATTTCCGTTAGATCCGATGGCGTGGCCGGATATGTGAATGTATCTCTATGGCGTGCTTTTGGGGTCTTTGACGCACGTGTACGGCTTCATGTTGAGAAATTCTTGCGGCTCGTAAAACTTCGACAGTGATGATGTTGAAATCGGAAATAACCTGGTTGAGAGCAGTGAAGGCATTCCATTCTGGTAGTCCCCATGTGAAATTATCGTGAGCCTATTTTCTTGTGGAACATGTGCTTCGGCTGCATTCACTGGTAAGGTGGTGACTGCGTTTAAGCTTCTAAACATGAAGGAGGCTTCAGTCCCCAGGTCTAACCTACTTTAACTGCATCGCCTTGAATCCACGCCTATGGGATTTGATACAATCTTATCATACTCTCCTGGATGTGATGTTGGGATGCTTGGAATATTGCACGGACGAAACATTCTGGATAACGAAGAGGTAGGAGTGGGAGAGTTATGTCGTTAATCGTGGCTCCCTCTGTCTCTTCAAGAAAAATGTTTCAACTGCGTCTCGGGAGTTATCTCATGAATGCTTGATTGTTGTCGGGGATGGACCGTGATGAGCAGTCCCCAGTTGCACTTATTTTTAGTTACTCAAGTTGCTTTCTCTGAGCAGGCTTGAGATCCGTCTCGGCCTCATAAAGTGTTGCAGGCGCCTTCTAGACAGAGAGGTGATGATATTCTTACGCTGCACCTCTGAAGGGTGGATGACCTTGTCGCGTCTATGACTTTTGGTTGACCGTGTATTCTGAGTTTTGACAGTGAAGGGATCCCGTGTAGAGCCTCAGTCCCAAGTGTGGTTTACATGTTTATATCCTTGTAGCGGTTGTTGCTATGGTGAAGCTCTGGCTAGTATCGACAAACGAGCAGCAACAGTTCTTGGCAGCACATGTGATCAGAAAATACTACATCGCGTGGGAACCAAATAGGCTGGTTGGAATTTCATGGGAGTCCATGGAAGCAAAGGGATCGAATGGATGCGTAAGCGAGTAAATTGTCCACGACTACGAGGTTTGGCGAGATGGATCAAAAAGTGGCCACAATTGCGATCCTTGGTTGGCTGTGATCACGATCCTTGACAGGGAGGAGTGTGGTGGCTACGGGCACGAACCTTGGAAGTAAGGAGTGTGGCGGCTACAATTCTTGGATAGGACGTTGAAGCTCACGGAGCAAAACGCTGAAGCTTCGGCTTCGGATCTTGGAGCAGCTTATGGAGAGAATGCTGAAGTGGCTTCTGGAGCGAGACGTTGAAGCGGCTCCTGGAGAGAACTCCAGTGAGGGCGCCATTAACCTTTGACTTAGAAAAACGAATTGATACGATATGGCATATGGGAAGACGTCACAAATAGTGCTGGTCGGCAAGTATTGTTTCTCTCCTCATGGGAAAGAATATGCTTCTTCTGTTTGATTTTCCCTTTCAACTCTCAGAGCCTTGATGTTTACAATGTTGAAGTCGGAGTCCGCGTCAATTAGCATGTTTTCAAACTCGACATCCTTTAAGTGAACGGTGGTTAGGAGTCCCCAGTTCCATCTATCAATCGTGCTTTCCAAGAGGGACTTGGGTTTGAGAACGGCTTCCCTGGCTGGAAACGGCTGTTTTCCTGATACAGTGCGGTTGAGGGCTGCAAGTATGTCTTGACGATGCGCCTTGGAGAAATACAAAATCTCACACAAGTGTTTCATCATAGACTACACATGGAGTCCCCAGAAATTATGCAGCTCCAGATGGAAGAGGGTCTCTGTGAACTCAGGAGGGTTGCTGATTTTCTTTGCCTCGATTTTGGAGAATTCGTTCCTGATCTTCATGTTTGATGAAATTAGATTGCTGATTCTTCTCTACTGGGCGTTTAGGAGCAACGCGAGTCTCTTCATTTATAAAGGTGCGTCCTGCTGAAATGGCGCTAGATGTTAAAATGGGGTGGACGTGACTCTGGTGGTAGCCGCTTGTTAGTGTCTTGAGGAAAATAGGTATCTCTTTGTGAGTTGTAGTCATGTCTGTCTGAGCCTTACGAGAACCTTTTGTCTTTCCATCAAATCAACAGTGGTAAGAAGAGATCGGCTTCTTCTGGCTCTTCCAGTCTCTCGTCCTGATGGTGGAGTAGCAGCGACTGGTGACGGTTGGAGCTATCACACTTGAAGAAACGTTGGGAGAGGCGGCAGCGGCTCTGGCTCTGGTGATTAGAGGTGTAACACCTGAAGGAGCATTTTCCATGTTTCTGGTGTTGATAGGTGGCGTATAAGCACCATTGGGAGAAACGTTAACACCGAGAATAATCTCGACGCCGGTGTTCTTAGGGTTTTTTGATGATCCTGACCTGAGTTATACCATCTTGAGATCGGAGTTGAAAGATAAAATCGAGAATTGAGAAATTGATATTGTAACCGAGAGATTAATCTCGCACTGTTGTCGCCAATTGTTTGAGGGTGAAAACGGTTTCTGCTAATTTTGGTAATTTCGTGTGTGTGGGTGAGAAACGAGTCTAAACCCTAAACAATGTACTGCACGGGAGTACTTTGATTCGAGATATCAATATGTACAAATCCGTCCTAAACCAAGAAATGGCCGTTCCAGACTTGTTTCGGTCACAAAGTGAAGGAGAAGTGTTGTTCTTAGGGAGGGAAGCGAAGAGAGTGTTGAAGCCAGAATAGTTGATTCTGGAAAAGTGGTTGTATTACGACTCGTATCAGAAGGTGAAACGCTAGCAATGTCGAAATCTAACAGGTGATTTCTGAGTGTTGTATTCTCCTGACCAAAACATGTTCTTGGAGGAAATAGGTGAAACCTATTTATACAAGTCGTAATAAAACATACCCTGGCTTCGTAAGAAGTGGAAGCGGTTGAGTGGTGGAAGAAAGTGGTAACGGGTAACGCCTGGAATTGATGTTTCCATAATGAGGATACGTTTCACCACTTATTTCTTGCCATTACTAACCGCATCACTTTTATGACACTTTCTTGTAACGGGCGTATTACACGCCGCACGCTGTAAACCGCCAGACCAATACCCCGATGAGCATCCCCCAGTTTGTGACATGTTTTGATGTCTCGAGTGTTTTCATGAAAAACGTGTAGCATGTAGCTAGTGTATGGCAAGTTAATATTGAGAGGCTTGCCGACTCGGTGGCGATCTTAGACGGCTGAGATCTGCATCTCGGGAGGAAGGGTAACCGTTGATTGTGGCTACCTTCCATTTGGCAGCCAACGGCATGGTGGCATGGCCAGCATGCTCGTGCATACTTTAGGCGTGGCCAAATTAGGGTTTTGGCATAAACCGTGGAATTTGGCATTACAACCTAAAGTTGCCACAAGTTTGGTGGCGAACTTGTACGGCTGAGATCTGCATCTCAGGAGGAAGGGTAGCCGTTTATCGTGGCTACCTTTCGTTTGGTGGACAGTGGCATGGTGGCATGGCATGCTCGTGCATAATTTAGGTGCAACCACATTAGGTTTTGATATAAACCGTGGAATTTGGCATTGCGACCAAAAGTTTCCACAAGTTTGGTGGCAAGCTTGTACGACTGAGATCCGCATCTCAGGAGGAAGGGTAGCCGTTGATCGTGGCTACCTTTCGTTTGCATAGCGGTATTGGAAACATCTTTGGTGGTATGGTGACATGCTAGTAGCTGCGGCATAGCAGTATGCCAGTTGCGACATGGCTAAAGCTAAAATTGGCGTTGTGGAATAATTAGGTAGCAACTTGCCCAAATTAGGGTTTGGCGTGTCGAAACCCTAATTAGTGCGTGTAGTATGCGCATGCGGTATGTTGGCGCGTTTTTTGGGAAGCTAGCGTGTTTTGGGAAGCTAGCGCGTTTTTGGGAAGCTAGCGTGTTTTGGGAAGCTAGTGCGTTTTTGGGAAGCTAGCGTGTTTTGGGAAGCTAGCGTGTTTCGGGAAGCTAGTGTGTTTCGGGAAGCTAGCATGTTTTGGGAAGCTAGCGTGTTTTGGGAAGCTAGTGCGTTTTTGGGAAGCTGGCGTGTTTTGGGAAGCCAGCTCAGTATGGCGACCTGTTTTGAGGCCGTGGCAGGTTTGGAGCAACCTGATTGGTCGACGGGAAGTGGGGCCAGTATGCTAGGGCGTGGCCACACTTCCAACGTGCGGTGGCGGATTTGAAGAGACCTGATTGGTCGATGGGAAGTGGGGCCAACATGCTAAGGCGTGGCCACACTTCCAACGCGCGGTGGTGGATTTGAAGCGACCTGATTGGTCGATGAAAAGAGGGCCGGCATGCTAGGGCGCGGCCGCACTTTTAGTGCGATGTGGCGGATTTGGTCGCCTAGCTTGGCTAAGCATGGTTTTGACCAACGGGGTCTAGTATAATGCGCGGGGCGCGAAACCCTAATTTGCAAATTAGTCAGGTTTATCAGTTCTTTGTGAGTTATCACAATAATTGGCTGGATTTTGTATGCTGCCATAAAATCCTTATCTACAGAATACAGTGTGCTTTCCGTATGAGCATTTTGTGCAATGGCCTTAAATTTGGTACTTGGAGGTTCATGATACTCCCCTGCGAGTGAACATAAATTTGTCATGCCATACCGATTTAAGGGTTCTGCTGGGGAACATAGCATAGGAAAGTACTCATTGAATCTCGTATTGGCGAGGTGCCGAAATTTACAGTGTTATGGATGAAAGTATATTGAGCGGCTCAATAAATATGTCGGTGGAGAGGTTAGTACTCACAAAGACCGTTTCCTAGCAGAGTGACGTCACATCCGATGCAAGGTTTTACGATTTTAACCCTAAGCTAAAACCACCATCAACTTGATTACCAAGGTAACTTAAATTTCAAACCCTTATCTGAAAACTATATAAAGGAGAACTCTAGCAACTTGGAAACCTAATCCCCACACCTCCTGTGTGTTACTAGTTGCATAACTAGAGTCGATTCTCCTTTAACCTTAGGTTTCTTCTCGAGACCCTGTAGGCTAACGACTTGAAGACTTCATTGGGATTGTGAATCCAGACCCAACTATTATCTTTGTAGTTGCGTGATCTGATCTTGTTTTTTCTATCGCGTTGAGTACAATTGGAATAATTGGCTCGAGATTTTATATCTCCGATAGGCAAGACAGAAAAGTAATCACAAACACTTCGTCTCATCGTTTGTGATTCCACAATATCTTCTTTCGCAAGTCGATTAAGATTATTGTGAGGCGATTGATAATTCTAGGCTGTTCTTCGGGAATATAAGTCTGGGTTATCGATTGGTTCTTGTTCACCTTGATTTATATATCAAAAGATGGAACAAAAACTCTTGGGTATTTCTGTGGGAGATAGATTTATTCAATCCTATAGACTTTTCTGTGTGAGACAGATTTGTCTATCAAGTCTTCGACTTTGGGTCGTAGCAACTCTTGGTTGTGGGTGAGATCAACTAAGGGAATCAAGTGTGTAGTATCCTGCTGGGATCAGAGACGTAAGGAGCGCAACTTTACCTTGAATCAGTATGAGATTGATTAGGGTTCAACTACAGTCCAGTCCGAAGTTAATTGGTAGTAGGCTAGTGTCTGTAGCGACTTAATGATATACGCATTTATGTATCTATTTTGATCTCAATTATGTGTATTATTAGTGCTCGATTTTATACTTATTTGATTATTTTATGTTTTTGTAGGTGTTTTTGGAGAAATAAGCTTTTGCGGGAAAATTGGCTCGAAAAGTGGTATTTGCGCTCGTGGGAGAAAGTTACTATTCGGACTCTCGGTTTGGATAAGGGGCACCCACTTGCTATTTACACCCCAAGACACTCCAATTGTTATTCGCACCCCAATCTGGTTAGGGGGACTTCTTCTTCAACATTCAAACCATTTCTTTTGGTGGGAAAGTTTATTATTCACAGGCAGAATTAGGGTTCCGATTTTTGACAAGTTCTGAGGAGATTAAATCACTGGATTCGGTTGGATTGGACTTGAATTTAGTAAACAAGCCTGGTATGGTTGATGGGATCGATTGAAATGGGCTGGATAATCAGTTCTCAATGAAACAGAGGAAGAGGATGTTACGGGATAGTTGGTTGAAGATTTGGACAAGATTGAGCCGGAGATTTTCACGGTAATGATTTGGTATTACCCTGTTACATCAAAACAGGACTGGTAGTAGTCCCAGATTCGATAAAAAAGAAAGTTCCATCAAATCTCGAGAAAACAGAGCAGTTACCATATCTCGGGTTTGTGGATTTGTTTAGGAAGGTGCGTGGTAAAACCGGGAAGTTTATCTTCTCTGATATGTTAATATCTATCTTTGGGAAGAGTTTGGTGTCAATCAGAACACGCGTGAAGGTGAAGATAAACAAGGAAAATCCGTGACTTTGCGTGGAAGAAAAGAGATGGGTTGAGAAGATATTGTCGGGATTTATTCGACATGTTGTGTATAAAAGGGGTGGTTCGAGTCCAAAATAGGGTGATCGGGAGTTTGGGGTGGTTGCTGTGAAGAAAGGAACGCTGCAGAGGAGAAGTAGCAGCAGTAGCTGAAGAAGAAGGAGAAGGGTTGCAGACGACACTACAGAAGTGTCGTTCTCAAGAACCCTAATCTGAAGAACATTAAGCAGCAAAGAACACTCGCAGATTCTGTAGCAACAGAAAACTATCGTTCTCTCCACAGTCTTATTCTTTTGTAACAGTGAACTCTGTAACGCCAAAACAGCGTTGCAGATTGGCTGAGTTATATAATTTCTTCAATAAAAACACCTTTTGAGCCATGATTTATTATTTTGAGCGTGTTTTTACCATGAGGAGCTAGACCCCAACACTGGGACAAAGGAGGAAGCCATTCTTCATGCATGTGGTAGTTCTATTTATTTCTTGTATGACTTTTTGCACTTGATTTAATTGTATTATGATTTTCACTAATTAGTTGTGATTTCGTTTGATGACGTATACTTAGTTTTAGTACTTTTGATGTGTCATGCTTGTGATTTACAATTAATTTTTTAAAAATCTACCTTGGCGAAGATATAGAGTCAATATTTTATGAGCTATAATTGTCTGGAATTGATAGTTGAACCACTTGAATATGAGAATTGGTGGAATCTTGAGTCTCAGTACCTCTCGATATTTGTGACAACCTTGTGAATATATTTTCTTTGTTTTTAGAGTTTTCTTAAATCAAACCTTTACAAGCCCGAGTTGAACGAATCTTTACTACCACTTTTTCTACAACATTAAAAATCTCATCAATTTTTGGCGCCGCCGACGCGGACTTGTATTTAGGTTTTAGGCTTTAGAGTTATTTCTATTTTTATTTTTATTATTTTTTGTTCTTTTTTACGCGTTTTGGTGTTTTTCGATTCTTTTCAGATTTGAAGCGAAGCTACAAGGAAAGAAAAAGTGATATAAAAGGACAGCATCGCCAAAGAAGGAAAGAAAAGAGGAATCTGAAAGGAGTGAAGAAGAAGATTTTGTATATAGTTATTTTGTTTTATTTTTAGAAACTGTAAATAGGGTTTTATTTTTGTAAATTTTCTTTTCCTTTTTGGACATTTTTATTTTTGGACTTTATTACTGGACTTGGACATTATTTTTGAAACCCTAAGGAAGGGTTACAAATTAAATAAAACTGTTTGCAGGGAAGGACGACAGTTACGATACTGTCTCGGCCCCTCGGGTTCGTACACTGACATAGAAGTCGGTGGCCTGAGTCGACTTCAACGGTTCATCGCCCCTCTAGTACGGGAGGTAAGACTCTATCCACCCACGAATCCCCTATCAGTGGGTTTTATTTTGTGTGAAAACTCACACCCCTGCAATAGAATGTCGAACTGGTATTACAATAGCCAATACAACGAATATCCGACTGAGTTTCAAAATGGACGTTACTACTTTGACCATAATGTGAATAGTGGTTGGGAACATCAGCCTTTTGAAGGTTATGGTCCATACCATGGTGAGCCCAATTACTATCCATACGCCCACCGGTCATACGAGCAAAATTCCTCTCTACTAGAGTCCGCATGTAAGTTAGCTGAGTCAGCACAAAAGTTACTTGAGTCGACACATAGTTCAGCTGGGATGAATAACTTAGTTATGGACGAAAGCAATGCAACGTGTGAACCTTCTTTCCTAGATAAAATCAGGAAGTCATGTGAGTCGACTCAGAAAATATTGTTAGAGGCCTAGGAAAGAACTGCTCAAGATAATCTTAATTTCCAATATAGTGTTTCCAATAGTACCTTTGAAAATGAGGATAGTTATTTGCATAATCAGGATGACGAGGTTAGAATTGGTAACACTACATATTTAGATGAGGTTCAACCATTTTCATGCTATTATGATGATTATGATGAGGATAGTGCTGATGAAGAATTTGAAATATGTAGGCATAGTGAACAGGAATTTGTTACTCCAACTGAGCTTTATAATGATCATGTTATTTATAGTTCAAATCCAAATAATTTTAATAATTATTCACCTATTCAAAAGGACGAGGATTTGACTAGAAGTATCTCCGTTTTAGACGATGTAGAATTTCCTAGTAACAAAGCCGATAACGGTTTAGAGGAACGGGTTTATCCTGAGAATACTGTTTTAGAGTCCAACGATTTTAGAAACAATAGTCTTAGACGAAGAAAATGAACTCGTTGAGCTTTTAAATACAGTAAAAACTCCATATATTAATAGACTTGGGACTTCACAAAATTATTAATATATGGAGTTTATTAATATAGGGAGGTATATCAAAAATAATTGCTCGACAGTTAGCTTTAAACATGCTTGACAAGTTGGAAATATTTTAGCTTCAACAAGAAGGTGCACATAGTAGCGAGGTCTTAAGCATATGTAAATCAAAAGATGCGATAACAATCTAAAAAATTACATCTTTTTCTCAAACAACTATAGATACATATTTTTCTTTATCTTAAATTTTAGTGTAACAAGATCTATAATTTTCCGATTATGTCTATTATATTAATATATGGAGGTAAATTCCTTATGGTGGGACTAGAAAAATCTATTAATATTAAAATGTGGAGTTTATCACTATTTATAACTGGCCCAAGTTGGGACCATGATTTTTTATATTAATATATAGAGTTTATTAATATATGGAGTATCAATATATAGAGGTTTTACTGTATGAGTGAGGATGCATCATCTGAGTAGAAGAAGCAATTGACCATTTTCAGGATTCCGATGATCTAGAAATTAGGGAAATTGTAGCTAGTCTATCTAGAGACACCCAAAACTCTAAGTTTGGGGGTAATTATCATTCTCCTTGTGCCTTACCTTTAGCTCTTACAGAGATACGTCACTTGGGACTTGACATATGTTCCTCAACCATTTTAAAAGATTCTCTTCATACACGTTTTCCTGAACCTAGTGATGTCCATAAATAAGATCAGTTATTAGAAACCCATCCTCTGGTTGATGTGGTTTACCCAGGTTGTGATACCCAGATTGATTTTATTTTCCCACCAAAATTTTTTCTTCCAATTGTGGGAATGTCTAAATTCCAAATGTGTCAGTTATTAAGTTCTGAGACTAAACCTAATTATTTTAGGAAAATAGAATTGACACGTTTGCTTAAGAATGACCACCACTCTCATTATGGTCAACTTTGTGAGTCGAATCTGATTGACTTAGAGGATCCTCAATTATTCAGGTTATTATTATGTGCTTCTAAGTTCTTATTTAATTTTTTACAGACTATACAACCTAAACCGGATCTTAGCTTTCAGGAATTCCAGCACATGAAAATATTTTATTTGGACCCAGTTATAGAACCTGAACCTGAACCACATCTAGATGTAGTTGTCTTAAACAGGAAACTAGACAAGGGTGTTCTTTATTTGTTAATTTTCTTGGCATGTTGCAGATTCCTTTTACTTGTGATAGCTCTATTTGGTTTTGATGACCCACAGATATTTCGGCTATTACTTTATGATTTTATGAGGTGACTAATCCTTTCTTAGTCTGGGTGAAGACTTTAAACTTAGCACTTCTTGGGAGGTAACCAAATATTCATGCGACACGGTAATATCTTTCCTTAACTCTTTTACTTCAAATGGTAACAGTTTCTCCTTGTTCATGCTTTTAATTTTATCTTTAGAACATTGAGGACAATGTTAGATTTAAGTTTGGGGGTATGGGAGAAACATTTTAGTTGCATTATTAAACTCCAGAGCCTAGAAATTTATGCTTATTAAGGATGGCACTAACCAATCTAAGTGGATGGAAGCATTTTGGTTGTAGGAGTTGAGGAACCAATATGATTAGATGGAAACATCTAAAGAGTCTATTCATAAAAGCACAGAGCTCATTTGTTAGAATTAAAGAAAAAACATGGTAGTTTGGCCATATCTCGTTGAATCCTTTTCACTTCTATTTTTATTTTGTTTTCTTTAAAATATGTTTCTCTAAGTGATTAGGTGGGGCTCACGATTCAAGTTGTTACCACTGCTAGGGTGAAATAGAGTGATTGATATACCAAAAAAAAAAAAAAAAAAAATTGAGACCGGACCATCAGACCAAACGGAATAAAGTGTTCAATAAAATCGACCACTGGAACCCTTGTATATGCCAGTTGTGTTGACCTAGAGTTAGGATTATCGACCACTGGTTCCCTTGTATTTGCCAGTGTGTTGATATTAGTCAGACCGGTATCTCAGTCCATTAGGATAGGTTCATTTTGGAAGTGGCCTTCAGACAGATATGAGAAACATTGTTCACCTTAGTCAACATCAAAACCATCTACGTTTTTCTCTAGATCCATCTTCTTCATCTATCCATGTGATTGGTTGACTCCGGTTATGATGTCCAGAAACTATCTGAGTAGATCTATGTCACTTATATATGAATTTTAGTATGCTTGAGTGCAAACTCGTGTACAACAATTGGAATTTCGCATCAGGGTACTTCCTCATGTAGTCAATGAGAATATGCCAACCAAGGAGATTCTTTAGTGCCTTCCAAGGTTCTGCGTAGATAGCTAGGGTCTGAAGTAAAAAGGTTTTATGGGTACACCTCTGGTAAACCCTCCCGAGACTATAACTCGGCCACTAGGGCCACCTAGGGGTTTCAAGGCTTATTGCATACGCTAAATGCAATCGACGATGCCTGCGACAGTGAGTTAGGATTTTATTTTGTAGACTTGATTTGCTCGAGGACTAGCAAATAATAAGTTTGGGGGTATTTGATAGACGCATTTATGTGTCTATTTTGATCTCAATTATGTGTATTGTTAGTGCTCGATTTTATACTTATTTGATTATTTTATGTTTTTGTATGTGTTTTTGGAGAAATAAGCTTTTGCGGGAAAATTGGCTCGAAAAGTGGTATTTGCGCTCGTGGGAGAAAATTACTATCCGGACTCTCAGTTTGGATAAGGGGCACCTCAATTACTAAGGGGCACCCACTTGCTATTTACACCCCAAGACACTCCAAGTGTTATTCGCACCCCAATCTGGTTAGGGGGACTTCTTCTTCAACATTCAAACCATTTCTTTTGGCGGGAAAGTTTATTATTCACGGGCAGAATTAGGGTTCGGATTTTTGACAAGTTCTGAGGAGATTAAATCACTGGATTCGTTTGGATTGGACTTGAATTTAGTAAACAGGCCTGGTATGGTTGATGGGATCGATTGAAATGGGTTGGATAATCAGTTCTCAATGAAACAGAGGAAGAGGATGTTACGGGATAGTTGGTTGAAGATTTGGACGAGATTGAGCCGGAGATTTTCACGGTAATGATTTGGTATTACCCTGTTACATCAAAACAGGACTGGTAGTAGTCCCAGATTCGATAAAAAAAGAAAGTTCCATCAAATCTCGAGAAAACAGAGCAGTTACCATATCTCGGGTTTGTGGATTTGTTTAGGAAGGTGCGTGGTAAAACTGGAAGTTTATCTTCTCTGATATGTTAATATCTATCTTTGGGAAGAGTTTGGTGTCAATCAGAACACGCGTGAAGGTGAAGATAAACAAGGAAAATCCGTGACTTTGCGTGGAAGAAAAGAGATGGGTTGAGAAGATATTGTCGGGATTTATTCGACCTGTTGTGTATAAAAGGGGTGGTTCGAGTCCAAAATAGGGTGATCGGGAGTTTGGGGTGGTTGATGTGAAGAAGGGAACGCTGCAGAGGAGAAGTAACAACAGCAGGTGAAGAAAAAGGAGAAGGGTTGCAGACGACACTTCAGAAGTGTCGTTCTCAAGAACCCTAATCTGAAGAACATTAAGAAGCAAAGAACACTCGCAGATTCTGCAGCAACAGAAAACTATCGTTCTCTCCACAGTCTTATTCTTTTGTAACAGTGAACTCTGTAATGCCAAAACAGCGTTGCAGATTGGCTGAGTTATATAATTTCTTCAATAAAAACACCTTTTGAGCCATGATTTATTATTTTGAGCGTGTTTTTACCATGAGTAGCTAGACCCCAACACTGGGACAAAGGAGGAAGCCATTCTTCATGCATGTGGTAATTCTATTTATTCTTGTATGACTTTTTGCACTTGATTTAATTGTATTATGATTTTCACTAATTAGTTGTGATTTCGTTTGATGACGTATACTTAGTTTTAGTACTTTTGATGCGTCATGCTTGTGATTTACAATTAATCTTTTAAAAATCTACCTTGGCGAAGATATAGAGTCAATATTTTATGAGCTATAATTGTCTGGAATTGATAGTTGAACCACTTGAATATGAGAATTGGTGGAATCTTGAGTCTCAGTACCTCTCGATATTTGTGACAACCTTGTGAATATATTTTCTTTGTTTTTAGAGTTTTCTTAAATCAAACCTTTACAAGCCCGAGTTGAATGAACTTTTACTACCACTTTACAAACAATTTCAAAATCACATCACTTAATACAGTGTGGTGTTCAATCTGGACTAGGTCCCGGGGTTTTTCTGCATTTGCGGTTTCCTCGTTAACAAAAGTCTGGTGTCTGTGTTATTTCTATTCCGCATTATATTTTGTTATATAATTGAAATATCACAGGTTGTGCGTTATGATCAATCAATTAGAATATCCAACCTTTGTTACATTGATTGACACTTGAACATTGGTCTTTGGTACCATTCAAGTTACTCCTCTTATATTCAATCGGGCTCGCAGATTTGTATTTGCTGATTGCGGATTGAATTAAGAGTTAGATATATTAAAACTCTTTGACACACTTTATTCTAGATTGAGTCTGACTGTCTAGTTGATTCTCTAGAAAGTGTATTGGAGTAAGTCCTCTTAGATTACCAAACGAATTGTTGGGTGTGGTTGTTAGACCCCCGCATTTTCAATTGGTATCACAGCAGGAAAACACATTAAAGACCTTATATGTCTGTGTTTGTAGCGATCTGATATGGACAAAGGTGTTATCTCTATAAACGTACCACCAGTCTTCGATGGCTCAAATTACTTGTACTGGAAAATTGCTATGCGTGCCTTTCTTCAAGCGCCTGATTTTCAATCATGGTTTTATGTGGTTAATGGCTATGATGCTCCCGTTGTGGCAGTAGGGAATGCAACCGTTCCAAAGAACATTGGTGAATACAATGCTGCCGAGATACTTGCTGCAAAGCGAAACTCCGATGGTCTGAATGCCATTACACCAGATATTCAGCACCATGTGATTACGTGCACTAGGTCTAAAGATGCTTGGGATATCTTAGAAACCGTATTCGAAGGTAATACCAGTGAAAAGGAAGCTAGGATTCAAAACCTTAATTCTGATTGGGAAAACCTTTGTATGGCAGATGAAGATTCGTTTGATGAGTTTAATCACAAAGTGTCTGAAATTGTTAATGCATCGTTTGCATTGGGTAAGACTATTCCTGAAAAGGATATTGTGATGAAAATTCTCAGATCGCTGCCATCTAGATACCATTCTAAGAAGCATGACATGTTGAAGGAAATTACCTTGATGCTCTCTCCAGAAACACATTGGTTGGAAAGCTAAAGATCTTTGATCATGAGCATACATCCAAAATTGGAAAGGATGTTACCTTCAAAGCACAAAAGAACACTAAATTACTAGACAAAAGTAAAAGTTTTTATGTCTCTGAGGATGATATTTCTCAGGCTGATTCATCGGATGAAGATCTCGACAAATCAGTCTCTTTGATCACAAGACAGTTTAGAGATCTTCTATTGAAGAGAAGTAAACGTTTTTCTAGAGACAAACCTTGGCCATCAGTTAAACTTCACAACCGCATTCATCCTAAAAACTGGGATGCTGATGAGGCTGATGAAGAAGATATGCCACAGTGCTTTAAGTGTTATTTTGCAAATGAGTGTCCAAATCGTAGAAAATACACTGGAACTGCAACTTTTGATGAAATGTCTGATCACTATGATTCCAATGAAGACGAAAATCAAGTGTTGCACTTGTTTGTGAAGATATTGATTTTGATAATTGTAGCAATACATATATCAATCTTGATATTCTTCCAGAAGAAGATTCAACCAATCTGGAAGAAAAAATTAACCTTTGTGTTGGAAACCCTATGTCTGATTTTTCAGGTTCCACTAGGTGCCTAGAAGCTTGCACATCTCGTGTGTCTGAATCATCTTATTCAGGGACATGTTCTTATTGTTCACTTAAAGGTCATGAACTTTCGAAGTGTTACAAGTATAAACACAAGATGAGACATGTCAAGAGACTTCAACGAAGAGCAAATCGCCTAGCAAACAAGCTCAAACTTGTTCAAAAAACCGCTGAGGTATGTAAGATTTTATCCTCTTCAAAGAAGTTGGTTTCCAAAGATAAGTCAAGACCACTAGAGAGAAGAGTATGGTCTTAACTGTTTGACAGACAGGGTTCTATGAATTCCTTTAAAATCGGTTACGGTGGACAAATTGTTGTTCACCGCAACACATCTTAATTGTGTTGTTTTAGTGCATCTTGTCTCATGTGCCTAATTAAAAGAGACAAGATTGTGCACACCTCAGGCTTAAGAAGAAAAAAAAAACTTTTTTTTTTGTTTTCTTAGTTTTGTTGTATGATTTGGAATTCTTTCATATCTAAATTGATTGATATTGGAAGAGACTTCCATGTGTTTTCAATAAAAAAAGAGGGTTATTCTCGTCAATTCCACTCTCTTTAAGGTCGTGAATTGAGCGTGTGTGAACCTGTGTGGTTAAAAGGTTTCATAACCCTACATGCCTTTTTCCTTCTCTGAAACTCTTTTCATCTTAAGACTGCATGTTGAGTTTAAATTATGATTTCCTCTCACAAACCCATACACGTATGGAGACTCCAAACATCATGTGTTATGATGGAAAATATGTTAATATGATTGTTAAGCCATCAGTCATAAAGGAAAAATAAAAAATCTCCATTGCCTCCAACTTTGAAAAGAAAAGAAAAGAATGTGAGGAATCCAAGAGTTGTTCCTTCAAATTCTCAGAAGTTTTCTGATGTTCTTGAAGAGTTGAAGGAAACAAGGAAGGAGATACAGCTAATAAAGGCTTATGTTATGAGAACTCTCGAAATTCAGAAGGCCCTGGTTTGACATCATCAGCCTAGAAGGTTTGTTGGAATTGACTCCTTTCTTTACGAACCTAATGTTCCCATGGCTGTTGACGACAAGGAGTTCGGGGACGATAAAGAATTATTCAGAGGTCTCAATGTCTAGTAAATATTCTTTTAAAGAATTTATTTCTTGTTTTTAGAAGAATAACTAGGGTTTGGAATACCCATTATTGTGAGTACACATAGCTATGTCCAACGATTTTCATCTTCAATGTTTTTAGATTTATTTATTTAAATTCTAAGTTATTTGGAAGATGATTCTTGAAATCTTAATCTTTATGATTTTATATATTGGAAATTGTTATGGGATATGTTGTTTACGTCCGTGAACCTGTAACTATCCCATACTTGTTCAAAAGTTATCTCTATTATGTCGATATGAAAGTATTGATAGAAGATAGAATGAACTTTTGACATTACAAAAGTTAAAGCCTTTTATGTCATTGTTTTGATGGAAGAAAGGATAAAGCTTTTGATTACAGGGATTAAGTCTATTATATGTCATTGTGCAAATGGTGATGGAAAATAGAATGAATCCTTGTTTATTCCACAATATTAGTCGATCTCCGATCCACATCTTTGTGCATATACTGTGTTGCTCCATAAGATTTCTTATGTTTGAGTATGACCAACTAAATGGATCATTCTCTGGTGGTTATTTTAGTTGTTGCTCCGAAAGTTCACTTATGTCGAGCATGACCAATTGAATTGATCACGTCGTGGTTAATTTGGTTGTGTATGTCAATTAAATTAATCGTGGGTTTTCTTGTGATTAATTTGGTTGTATTTTTCGATTGTGTTAATCACGGGTTCTCTTGTGTTTAATTCAACTGAATATGTTGGATACAAATTCATGTTTTCATGTGATTTGATTTTATCCAAAAGAAATCCTTCTTTTCTTGTAAAAGCAAGGTCGCCTTTGTTGTTCTTTCGGGAATGACATATTATGGGGGAGAGTTCATTTTGAACATGTGCTTAATTGAAAAATCTTTGTGGGGAGTGCGGCTGTGGAATATCCGGGGTTATCTTGTATCTTTATGAACTCCTTGATGAATGCATTTAGCTTCGGCTTTATGATGGCATCTAAATAAGTTGTTATGGTGTTCTCTTTTGGTCATGAAGTATCTCTGTGAAAATTTCATGAGGATCCCACTAGTTTTCGTACCTTTGCCAATTTATATTGACAAAAGAGGGAGAATCAATGTGTAGTGTGATACTACAAATACATATGGTTTACGGGTCATTATGTGAGGAGGTGTGGTTTTCATGTTGAGATGTAGTATTGACTAAGAGGGAGTGATACATATCACCATAGTATTGTTGTCAAAGTTGTGATACAATTGAACTTTGATGTTGTGTAATAATACTATGACACCGTATAACAATGATTGAGAGCATTTTGTTTTCTCATTGTTATCGCTACGGATCTTCAACAACTATGATGCTAAACTTACAACCTTTAGGATCATGGAGTACTTGGAAGTGGCGAAGATTTCGGGTCGCGTTGAAGATGCCAAGGAGATCAAGAATTTGGATGAGAAGCTACAATTTCTATCTATTTTGTAATCCATATGTATTGATAGTTTTTCACTAAAATTGACAACGGGGGAGATTGTTAGAGCACTGCTCGGTCAAACTCGCATGCGTTGCTATCGCAAGCATGTTTGTCAATGTTAGTGATCAAAACTATAAGTCTTGATTTCTAGCCTACTTATAGATGTCTCGGACTAGGACATAAATAGTGTAGTTGAGCTTAGATTTCACAGAGTTCATCATTTGAAGACGAAGAACTACTAAGAGGAGCTTGTGGAACTTCTTCGACAAAAGGTATGTGGAGACTTGAACTCATCTATCACTTGGAAAGTCTATTTCTACTATCTCCTATATTGAGACATAAGTCGTGTTAAGATATAGTTTTCTCTATACACATTTGAGATGAGATTTCGAGTTGAGTATATCTCGCTTACATATTTCTCAAAATATGTGTTGGTAAGCTTTCGCTTCGACCAAGTTCATCTTATATCATGAGAAAATTTCTGAGTAACATCTTAAATGGTTTGTGTGATACAATCATTTGATGTAGGCTTGGAATGTTTCGATATGATTATTTCAATATCTTGAAAATTTCTTTGATGCTAATAGTGTGTGAAAACGGCTATTATCATTATAGAAGAATGTTTCAATGATTGAAATAAAGAGTTGAGAATGTAACCATCTTTGGATATAAGCATATATAGTGTGTTCGCACATTAGTGTATAAATCCATAAACCGGGAGCCAAGAGTATGCATATGTGTGTATACGAAATTGGTGAAGGAGACAGGTTAAGTATGCGTAAGAGTACGCATACTGGCAAAAGTTTTCGAACCGAAAATTTCTGCTGAGTTTGGTTTTGACAAACTCTTAAACTAGTCACCTTAAGTATGCATAACCGTACGCATATTGGCGGAAGTTTTCGAATCGAAAATTTCTGCTGAGTTTGGAAACTAAACAAACTCAAATCTGGTTGCTTAAGTGCGCATACCGGTACGCATACTTAAGCTGGTTACTTTGTCAAATCGGTCAGTTCATGGACTTAAACATTTAAATCATAAGGAATGCAATCTTTGCAAACCGTGCCTATAATGTTCATGATTGATTCAAGTGAATCAAACCGATTTGGTTTCAATTGTGTTCACTATGCGATTGAACAACTTTTTAACTAGTTTCATTTGAGTCATTTGAATTAGTTATGGTTAAGATGAATAAGGTTGATATGAGAGTAATCATATGGATAACCTTGGTTCACTATTTGTGAACCAACATGGTGTACACGTTTAGGTACGGTTACATAAACCTAAATGAGGGTACATTTCATTTGTGTTTAACAAGCTAAGTTCGATCTAACGGTTGAAAGATGTTAGCTTGAGAGAATCAGGTTTTTCATCTAACATTGAATATTGAATGCTTTGTTACCAAGGTAACTTAGATTGCAAACCCTGATTTGAAAACTATATAAAGGAGAACTCTAGCAACTGGGAAACCTAATTCCCACACCTCCTGTGTGTTACTAGCTGCATAACTAGAGTCTATTCTCCTTTAACCTTAGGTTTCTTCTCGAGAACTTGTAGGTTAACGACTTGAAGACTTCATTGGGATTGTGAAGCCAGACCCAACTATTATCTTTGTAGTTTCGTGATCTGATCTTGTTGTTTCCATCGTGTTGAGTACAATTGGAATAATTGGCTCGATATTTTATATCGCCGATAGGCAAGATAGAAAAGTAATCACAAACATTTTGTTTCATCGTTTGTGATTCCACAATATATATCTTCTTTCGCTAGTCGATTAAGATTATTGTGAGGTGATTGATAATTCTAGGCTGTTCTTCGGGAATATAAGTTCGGGTTATCGATTGGTTCCTGTTCACCTTGAGTTATCAAAAAAAGGAACAAAAACTCTTGGGTATTTCTGTGGGAGATAGATTTAGTCAATCCTATAGACTTTTCTGTGCAAGACAGATTTATCTATCAATTCTTTGACTTTGGGTCGTAGCAACTCTTGGTTGTAGGTGAGATCAACTAAGGGAATCAAGTGCGTAGTATCCTGCTGGGATCAGAGACGTAAGGAGCGCAACTGTACCTTGAATCAGTGTGAGATTGATTAGGGTTCAACTACAGTCCAGTCCGAAGTTAATTGGTAGTATGCTAGTGTTTGTAGCGGCTTAATACAGTGTGGTGTTCAATCTAGACTAGGTCCTGGGGTTTTTCTGCATTTGCGGTTTCCTCGTTAACAAAATTCTGGTGTCTGTGTTATTTCTATTCCGTATTATATTTTGTTATATAATTGAAATATCACAGGTTGTGCGTTATGATAAATCAATTAGAATATCCAACCTTTGGTTGTTGATTTACATTGATTGACACTTGAACATTGGTTTTGGTACCGTTCAAGTTACTCCTCTTATATTCAATCGGGCTCGCAGATTTCTAGTTACTGATTTCGGATTGAATTAAGAGTTAGAGATATTAAAACTCTTTGACACAATTTATTCTAGATTGAGTCTGACTGTCTAGTTGATTCTCTAGAAAGTGTATTGGAGTAAGTTCTCTTAGATTGCCAAACGAATTGTTGGGTGTGGTTGTTAGACCCCCGCATTTTCAATATCATAACCATAACTAGTTCAAATGACTCAAATGAAACTAGTTCTAGAGTTGTTCAATTGTTTATATTCTCATAGAAGTATACAAGACATAATTGAAGCAAAATTGATTTTGATTCACTCGAATCAAGTCATGAACATTACGGTTTGCAAAATATTGCATTCCTTATTATATAAATATATTAGTTCATGAACAAACCGATTTTTGAACATCATCCACTCAGGTATGCAAACGTGTACGCATACCTTAGTGGCCGGACTAAGTTTGGGTGCGCCAGTATGCGAACGTCTACGCATACCTCCAAACTCAGCAAAAATTCCCGGAGCTAAAACTTACGCCCGTACGCGTACCGGTATGTGTACTAGGATCCCGGACTTTCACAAACCAACAGGTATACATACTATGGTTCCCGGACATGGATTACATATATGCAAGTTCGCACACTATGCTTAAATTAAATTGTTCTAAACTCTCATTTCAACCATTGAAACATTCTTGGAAGACAAGAATAGCTGTGTCACACAAACTATTAGCTTCAAAGCAATTTTTCAAGTGATCGAATGATCAATACGAAACATTCCGAGTCTACATCAAATGACTGTCTCACACAAATCATGTAAGATGTTACAAAGCGATTTTCACATGATCATCTTTTGACTTTCGTCAAGAATATAAGATGAACTTGGTTAAAGCGAAAGCTTACCAACACATATTTCGAGAAATATGTAAGCGACTTAATCTCAGCTCGAAATACCAAATGTGCATAATTGAAGTCTATATACCTATACGACTTTTGTCTCAAATAGGAGATAGAGTAGATAAACTTTTGAGTGATATATGAGTTCAAGTCTCCAAATACCTTTTTTCGATGAAGTTCCACAAGCTCCCCTTAGTAGTTCTTCGTCTTCAATAGATGAACGCCGTGAAGTCTAAGCTCAACTACACTTTCTATCCTAATCCGAGACTTAGCTATAAGTAGACTAGAAATCAAGACTTATAGTTGCAACTAAACTTGACAAACAAGCTTGAGATGGCAACGCTTGCGAGTTCGACCGAGCAGTGCTCTAACATTTCCTTTAATATATGCAAACAACTTTGTTCCTTTACTGTTTGGAAGACAATCAAAAGGAGTTGAGTGCTTAAGACTTTACATCGGTAAAGCAACTCAAGATAGTGATTTTCTGTCTTGGGATTTACGTGCATGATCAGTAGGTCGTAGACGCAGGGATACTAAAGAAACTAAGTAACTAGGGATAGATTACTTGGTCTCAACTATATGAAGTTGGCTTTGTTCTTTGTATAGCGGCTTAATTCTTAGAGTATTCCAAACTAGACTAGGTCCCGAGTTTTTCTGCATTTGCAGTTTCCTCGTTAACAAAATATTGGTGTGTCATTTACTTTACTTCCGTATTATAATTATTTTTATTATAATAAATTAAGTAACACTTGTACGTTTAATCCTAATAACTTGATATTGATCCTATAGTAAATCGGTTTTGAACCGTAACTATTATCAAGTGAATATATTGTTGTTGTATTGTCTCGACTTTTTCCATAGACAATCACACTTGGTATCGGACTTGTAGGTTGAAACAAAAAGGCGTGTTGTATTTGGGTATCCTCGTCATGTTCTTCTATTTTAAAATGCAAGTATTTCAAGAATACTTAACCTTTGAATGATGTTCTTGATATACATGGTAGTTGGATGTGGAGGGGTGTTTGTGATGATTTTGAAATCATAAAAATGTTTTACTGCTGGGAAGTGGGAGACAAAACCAAAATCTCTATTTGGAAGCATAACTGGATTACGTCTCTATACAAACCACCTAGATCTAATTGAGTCTCTGCATACATGAAGACGTTCTCTCAACTATCAATCATCAAACTAAAGAATGGAAATTTGACACTTTACAAACTTTGTTTGATAGTCATACCGTGGAAGTTATTAAGCAAATTAGAATACCATTTATTGGTGAGGATAGAATAAGATGGAATCCATCTAATGATGGGGTTGTCTCCGTAAAAACTGCTTATATAGGCATTTTAAATGAGCGACAGGAAATAGCAAACTTGAGACCACTTATATGCTGAAAATCCTTATGAAAACAAACCTACCTGTTAAGATACAACATTTTCACTGGAAATCCATTCATAAGTATTTACCTGTTAGGCCACATTGATAATTTTTGTCCTTTGTGTGCTAATCCTTGTGAATCTATCCAGTATTTTTTTTTTTGAATTACCACGTGTATTCTAATGTGTTTAGAGATATAAATATTAATATGTTTAATAAGCTTCAAGGTAATGATTTATATGCTCAAGTCACTTTTGGTCCGATCATGATATCCAAGTCGACCAAATAACATTATGATTTTACACTTGTTGCGTTGTAATGTGGGAGATATGGAAACATAGATGCTCTGTGGTGTTTGATAATCTACGGGAACATGGTGAGACTGTTATGAGAAATGTGAGAAATCAAATGTCCGATTGGCATAGAATACAACCCAATATACACCAAATAATATGGAATGTGAACATGAATCATCCAACCTGTCTGGAAAAACCTATGCTAAATGTGATAAAGTTAAATTTTGATGTTGCTTACTGTAGATTTAATAATAAAGCAGGTTTCAAACTAACATTTGGAAATGATACAAATACACCCCATGGAGCTAGAAGTGCTCCTGTAAAAACAACATTAGAACCCGAACAAGCCGAGGTGTTAGCGACTCTGGAGGCAATCCGATGGGCTGAAGCAAAAGGACTTCAAAAAATTCACCTAGAAGGTGATAGTCAAAGAGTTATTAATGCTATAAACGGAAATGAATGAGCACTACATTGGACTAATAATTATATTATTCAAGATTGTCTTTATTTTTTAGGAAAATTTGAACATTGTCATGTAATTATGGTCATAGAGATACTAATAATGTAGCAGACTCTATAGCTAAACACTTTATCTATTACTATTACTATTATTGAAGAGTGGTAAGGTATAATGCCCTCATGGCTAGATCCAGCAATAGGCCAATAGTTAATGATCCAGTAACTATGTAATGACATTTTTCACAAATAAAATCCTCCTTACGTATTAGAAAAAAAAGAATAGGTACACTATGGATTGTTAGTTGATGTCTCTAGAGAGATTTTCAAACCACAACATTACCATAAAAGAGATATATAAACCGGTTAAAATCAAACTTCGAATTTGTTCAAACTATTGAAAGTTGATGTGGAATTTCACAATATTAAAATTTAAAATTGTAACATATGTACATAACTAAACGAAAAAACCAAAAAAAAGCATATGTACATAAACAAATATAATGCCTAAAATATTTTCATCATCAAAACTTGGCTCCGAATTATTTACATGGGGATATTAATCTATATCCCATTAGGCACGAGGTTCATTTTTTTGTCAATCTATTTTATCAAAGCTTGCTATTACTTATGCTCGTTTTTTTTTCCTTTTTTGACGAACTTATACTCAGTTTTTTCTTTGATGAGCTTGCTATTACTAATACTCAACCATGGAACCAATGTTTTTTTTTTTTTGAATGAAACTTTTCGGGAACTTCCAAGTCTGGCCTCCATGGAAAATATGATAGCCGGGTGGCTGCCAACAGATAGCATATGTTGCATGTCAGTGATTCATTAAGCCTCAGGCAGGTTGTACCTTAGGTAACTCTGAAGAGGACAAAGAGGCGGAGGTTAAGTTCAAAATCAACGTATTAATTTAAATGCTTTTCCAACGCTATCAGCATCAGCTGGTTTGCCCGAGAGGTTAAGGGGGAAGACTTAAGATCTTCTGCACACAGTGCGCATGGGTTCGAACCCCATAGCCAGCAAAACTGTTTTTTTTTTTTGTTTTAGACATAACTCGTACCTTAATGCGACTTTTGGTGGGGACTAATTCTTCACCTGCATTGGTGACCTCACAGTGCGCATGGGTTCGAACCCCATAGCCAGCAAAACTGTTTTTTTTTTGTTTTAGACATAACTCGTACCTTAATGCGACTTTTGGTGGGGACTAATTCTTCACCTGCATTGGTGACCTCACAGTGCGCATGGGTTCGAACCCCATAGCCAGCAAAACTGTTTTTTTTTTTTTTGTTTTAGACATAACTCGTACCTTAATGCGACTTTTGGTGGGGACTAATTCTTCACCTGCATTGGTGACCTCACAGTGCGCATGGGTTCGAACCCCATAGCCAGCAAAACTGTTTTTTTTTTTTTGTTTTAGACATAACTCGTACCTTAATGCGACTTTTGGTGGGGACTAATTCTTCACCTGCATTGGTGACCTTACGGATAAAATGGAAACTGTAATTTCTTATTTAAGTCGAATGCTTGTCGCCATTTAGCACATGGTCTAAACTCCATAAGGATAATTTTTGCCTGAGGCAAGTATTAACACATACGTACATTGGCATGGTGCAACATCTCTAAGGGCAGATTTTTTGTTTTGCTTTGTTTTTAGATCTGTGATGATTGCTTTTTGCTTCCCCAGCTTTTGTAAACGACTTTGTTTTCAAATCTGTGACGATCGCTTTTGTTTCCCCTGACAGATGGTGGTGGTGGCCATCCTTCTTGCCTTACAGATAAATCAGACCAGAGTCTAAATTCATTCCCATAAGTAGTTACAGTTAAGCAGACCAATGCACAGACAACGAACTTCAGTATATTCAAAGGTTTATTTATAATATTCAAATATACACTTCGCAGGTAAACAACAAGAGCAGATGATAAGGTTCTACAGGCACAACTCTGAATTGTCAAGCAGGGCTTAGCCCCAGATCGTTCATTTAAGCAAAATGAGTGATAGGGAAAGAAGAGACAAAATGGAAAGAAGATTGATCGAATGATTACTAATGCTAGTTACATTCCAGGAATCCCTTAACTGGTTATAGCAATTTGAAAAGACGAGCAAATAAAAAGAACTGAGTGGGATCTCATGCTTCAACTTTCGGTAAGACCTGAATTACGGCTTCTTTCGTAGGCAGGGCAGGAATTGCACCTCTTTCTGTGACCGTGAGTGCTCCACAGGCATTTGCAAACAAAAGAGCTTCTCTCAATTTCTTCTCGTCCTGCACATAACACATCGAACTCTCTTATGCACAGAAGAAAAAAGAGTGCTTCCATTGTTACAACTTACAAAAATATATAGATGTGAAAAATTCTCCTGCACCTCATACTTCCAATTTCCCGGATTATGAGATTTTATAACATGCAAGAGTTGTACTAATTTCCATTTTCGACATTTCACACCAGTTGATGTGTTCTGGCTTTACCCTGACAGAGAAGGTCTAGATACTCTATTGTGACTGTTAGTATGGTAACTGGAAAGTGGCTTTTTTCAGTGGATATAAAGTACATTTTGGGCAAAAAAAGGCAAGGATAAAATGTTACATAAATGGGATGACAAATGGCGACTCATAACAAGAGCAGCTCATACTAGTCCCTATAGTTAAAATATTGCTCAGTAACCTTTCAGTATGGCATGGAGACGTATTTTGAGATTGGTCACAAATACTAGTTTGTGACTAGCAACATTAAGAAGCCAAAAATGCAGAAAAACTCCAAGGATGTACATCTTAAAACCCTGATAATGTTTAGTAATGACGTATAACAATAATTGTTAGAGAGAAAGTGAGCAAGAAGTACTTGTTCTTAGTTTTTGTTCTTCGCAAAATCTAATTTTCCTGACCACTAAGCAGCATTTGGAGAACGGATACTACGAGCAAGGCAGATTCCTATGGGGAATGATGGCTACAGATATACAGTACAAGAAACTTTGACATTGTTGCATAGGTAATTCAACCATAGACGACGACAAAAACGTCTGTAACAATGCAAACTACATGACCTAACCAAATATTTTCACCCAAATTCATGTATAAAGGAGGGATAGAGTACCTTGTAGAGATTTAGGTCAGCAGAAAAACTGTTCAACAGCCCACTTACAAATGCATCACCAGCACCAGTTGTATCAATACAGTTAACTTTAACACCACCAACCTTGCCCTTAAATTCCTGTTGTGGAGTAGATACAATAACTGATAAGATTACTTTACAAGAAAACTCGCACTTTATTATCCATTTACCACTTGATAAATACTAAATCATCCAGTTGTGAACATCTAATTTATGTGCATACCTTGGTATAATATCTGCAGCCCTCGGATCCTTCGGTCACCAGCAAAAGCTTAACATTAGGGTAAAATAGCTTCTTTAAAACAACATTATCATCATAAGGATCAGCTCCATCAGTCAAGAATGAAATTTCTTCCTCACTAATCTGTAAGTAAAAGGAAGACCGCATTTAACACAAGCACCATTGGACTATTTTGAATTTGGTACAATTAATAATTTACTAAAATCTTGAGTAGTCATAATAGTAAAAGTTTGACCAACTATACCTTAATGATATCTGCTTGGTCCCAAATGCTCATGATCTCTTTCTTAGCAGCCTGAGGTGATGGCCACAGCGCCAATCTCAAATTTGGATCGTAAGAGAGGATACAACCAGCCTTCTTAGCTATCTTCATAGCAGCGAGTTGTGTTGACCTGCATGGTTCCTCAATCAAACTCACAGAGCCATAGTGAAAGACGGATGCCTGTACAAAGTTTTATGAAAAAACAGAATACTTAGTGGCAAAATAGTTGGAGTTGCATCAAACAGAAACGGTTTTGGGTAACGTGAAGCAGAAAACAACCAAAATCTTAGACTAAACAATTTCAAGTACCATTACTGGGCTTAAGTATTATACCTTCTTCAGAAGGTCTTTATTAAGTTCTGATTCACGGAGAAGCATATCTGCACTTGGATTGCGGAAAAACATGAACTCGCGTTCACCATCAGCTCTCAGTGTCACAAATGCCAGTGCAGTTCTTGCTTTGGAGTCAAAACAGACTCCAGAATTGTCCACATTGTTTTGCTTCAAGATGTCGGACAACATATGTCCAAACTCATCATCCCCAACCTGAGATTAAACGTAGGAATCAAGTCTCAACTGTGTCAGTGAAAAGAGAATGACACAAAAAAGTAGCTTCAACCAATATAAGAGGGACCTTATATGCACACCTTTCCAACAAATGCTGCTGAACCTCCAAGCCTTGCTATTCCAACAGCAACATTAGCAGGAGCTCCACCTGGTGCTTTCTTAAATGCTGGTGCTTCTGCAAGTGAAACTCCACCCACAGTTGGAACAAAATCAATCAACATCTCGCCAAAGCAAACCACAAGCGGATCTTTCTCTTTACTTTTCCCATCACGGTCGACCATCGAAGAACTTTTAGCTACACAAACACATACAAAATCAAATCTTCAGAGACAGAATATAAACTTAGCCATCCAGAGTAAACAATCATCAAAATCTCTCAAAAGTGATAAATCTTTTTAACAAGACACACCTAGTGACCAATTTTTTGTTCATGCTGAATTTGTGACTTATATGAATTAACCCAGAATTAGATAGCGAAATCTAAAATCCCCAAATTTCCAAACTTGCCTAATATGGGAATGTGATTTTAACAGGTTCAAAGATTCATGAGAACACACCCAACATCAAATTAATATGAGGAGAGAGAGGGATAATGAGATATGCAACAATAATGACATGTACAGAAACCCAAATTCCCAAATCAAACACAACAATCATTTTTCTACACAGAAATTCCAAAGATTCTTAAACCCACCCCCAATCCACGAACTCACACATTAAACATGAATCAAAACCCCTAAATGTACCAACAATATGATTCCTAAGTGTATGGAAATTAAAAATAAAAATAGAAAACAAGAATTGATTCATGATCTTTGACGTTATCGTACTGTTCCCAAAGATCTCAAGATTTCAAATGAAAATCTTAACTTCATTACAACAAAAACGAAACCCCATTAAATCAAAATTTTAAGATTTCTTGTTTTCTTGGCCAAAAAGCAAAAAAACAAAAACAGGATTCAAACAAATCAAAACATCACCAAAAAAAAAAAAAAAAAAAAAAAAAGAAACAATCCGTATATATAAACTTATGATGATTATAACATTTCAATAAAAACAAAAAATCAAATAAAAAAATAAAAAATGTATGCTGAAAACAGAACAACAAGGAGTACCTGTGGAAGGAGGATTACCCATTGTTGTTGATTATTCACAGGATTCTTTGCAAAATCCTGAGAGATAATGAAAATGAAAGAAGAAGAAAATGGAGAATTTAAGGGGAGGAGAGATTGTTTGTTGTTGGTGTCGGTGAAATCTTGAAAGTTGAGGTGTCTAATTGCTTTGCTACTATTAGTAGTACCTCCTAGTTAATTCATAATACCACCTATATCCTTCTATTTCTTGCCTAACTTAACGGTTTTTATTTTCCTCTAATTTTAATTATTACTTACTTTTATTATTTTTATTTTCTGGATTTTAGCTTTATCTTGTTTTTGTTTATTAGCCGGACCAATGTATCTAGCTAGGCCTCTTAAGCACTTCACTAATTTCTGGCTCACGGGCTAAGACCATGAACACATTCCTTCTTCCATAAAAATAAAAAAGAAAAGAAAGAAGAAGAAGACCCGAATCGAGTCCTCAAATTCTTTTAGAATTGAGACATCGGATCACTAGAGAGATAGAAGATAGTATCGAGAAATTTAACCTCTGAGAGACGGTAGCAAAGAGATGCCTTCCGGTCAACTTGTGACATATTTATAGATGTTCTCCTAGTCTACGCATATAAAAGATAGAGTGTTTAAATTAGGCTATAATTTTATGGATAATGAATTTATTTGAGGTAATTTGATATAAAACTTATCACAATTGGATTTTGTTGCCATTTTTTCCCCTAAACTTAATAAAGGGTTTAAGAAATATTAAAAATGTAAATAACTTGAAATGTGGATAACTATGATATTAAATATTTAATGTTAAAAATGGAAATAACTAAGCAAAATATGATCATTTTTTTGTTTGGAATAGTCGATTAATGATAGAAGCAAGGCTGGTTTTATCTTAATTCTGTGGGTAACTAGCTAATTAATTGAGTGTGTTTGGCTATTTTTTTTCTTTGAGTAACAAAATGCTTTGTTTTTTCTCTTTAGTTTTTAGTTATTTTCTTAATAAATTTTGTCATTTTTGTTTGTAAATTAGGTTTTATTCGTCAGTGTTCAGTTGAAGTGTTGGAGAAAACTGTTTTTCTCTTGTTTGGTAGGATAATGGTGGTAGAGAAAAACAAAAATTGAGAATTTCATTTCAGCTGTTTTCCTTCTTATGGGAGTTGGGTAATTATAACTTAACAACTGGGTGTCTGACACGTGTAACGCCACTCCAGTTTTTTGGCCAGTGTATAGTGTATACCACGTGACACAAAAGCAATTGAACTTTTTGACTCAGATTCCGGGTGTATGGAGATTGGAATCATCTCCTTCTGTGCACAAACAAACAACTGGTTGGAATGAAACTATGATGTCAGTGAATTTGGTGGTGGTGGTGGTGGTGGTGGTGGTGGATGAAAGATAGGAGATGAGATAAGACAAAAAGTTTGAGAGATCAGACCTAATTTATTAAATGGTGTCAGCATTATGAGGTTTCATGTTGCCAAACTTTGTTTGTATGGTCATAAATATGAACCAAAAATGTAAAACACCATTTATTACGGGGGGAATATACTTGAGAGTTTGGTGAAAAATTCTAGACCATGAAGGTGTAAGAGCAAGTCTAATGGGACACACCTAACGTATGAGTTTGGCAAATGGATGATCAAAGTTAATTTTGGGTAGTGGACAAAAGGTTTATCGAAACAAAGAAATTCGACTGTTGCACTTAGATGCGATCGGCTCCAACAGAGCCGATGATTGGCCCTAACTGAGACGAATCTCAGTTTCGATTGAGACGAGCCTCGGCTCAGTGTGGCTCGATAACTGTAAATTTCCAACTGCAAAAAAACTGCCACATTTCCAACTCTCTATAAATTCAACTCAACTTCAATCTTGTCTACTCACAACAATTTCTTTTCTTCTCTATATAATAACTCAAATTCAATCTTCTCTACATCTCTTCAACTCAAATGGAATCCTCTTTACATCTTTTAAACAAAAATTCAATCTTCTATACAGTTTTCCAAACACATATTTAACACCCATTTAATTACCATGTCTCCGCGATCTTAAGATTTTATTTGATAAAGAACTAGAAAACCACCTAAAAATAAACACATTGAAGTTTTACCAGGGAGAGAACAAGATCCGGAGGAAGATAACAATGCACGGCTGCTCTCATTCCAGAATTAGAAATTAGTGAAGGTCATCTGTCGACAAAGGTTGAGCGGGATAGTTCTCTACAAAAAACAAAAGGTGGTTGATACGAAGTTAAAGTTTATGACCAACTTCCTCGTGGTGCTAAATTATTGTCGATCGATTTCCTTGGTATACTTTGTACCATATCAAAGCGCATAAAAATTCGTCCAAACTGGTGGGTATATTGATGGAGCGTTGGTGGTATACTACACACACGTTTCATTTTCATGACTTCAAAATAGGTATGTTTAATCTTTTGATTTATATTTATGCAATTAATACGAGTATTACAAATGAAATGAACAAATTGTTTTTTATTTTTAGGCATAACACCATTAGATTTGTATTCCTTACTTGCGATACTTTCTGGAGCGGGAGATGATCCTCCATTTGACCAAGATAGTTGGTTAGCCGAACAACGATACAAAGATGCACTTCCATTGTACTTCCAAGTAACAACACAACGAAATCATTTAGCTTTAAGAGGTGGCAGAATTGCTAATTCCGGTTTAAAGGCATTTATAGTCAACGAATTGCATGGTGGTATCCCAGCATGGAAGCATATGGCCCTGCTAAAGATACAGAAATTGCTAAGGTATTTATTTTATGGATACTCAGTTCATGTTTTTTTCCCAAACTCAAACTCAAGTACTCAAGTGGGGTGGCTAGAGGTGTTGCAAGATATGGAAAAGGCTGCCACTTATAATTAGGGGTCCGCTATATTAGCTGAATTACACATTTGTCTCGATCTCGCATGTTATGGGGATCAAAAATTGAAGGTTGTTGGGTCATTCTTGAAGTAAATACGCTAATCCATTTCGTTAGCTTTATATCAGTGTACAAATATTTAACAACTACAATACGCTAATATATTCCTTAGACTAAATATAGTTTACTTTCCTCTATACGTAGTTTACTCCAGCTCTGGTGGTATGCATGCTTCAACATTGGTGTACCAAGACTTTTCTACTACACGACGAAATTTTGGCCAATAATAGTTAGGTATGAAGGTGTTAATTGGAAGCAAAGACAACAAAAGAATGAGCGGGATAACATTCATGTGTGGAGGTCCCAAATGTCAATTAGGAACAAATATAATGTTATTTGGAGGTTGTATGAGGATTTTGAAGAATACAACACTGAGATGGTCAGAAGGATAAAAAAACTTTTCACTGCAGCGCATGGTGTTGTATAGTCCTGTCAGTAACATTGGTGTTTATTTTTTTGGGGAAAGATGTGCTAGACAGTTAGTTGGTCGAGTGGGAGTGCCACTCAATCCTCCAAGAATAGCTACCATGTACATGTCGAAATACTTAGAGCTAAGGGAAAAAGACTGGCAAAGGTATGAGACTAAATTCACCCCTTGTGATGAAGACCAGTATGATCTATAGTACAAGAGTGTTACAGAGCCGATAATTATTAGGGAAGTTTTACACATCTATGGTCTGGATTTTGTCGCAATAGGAAGAGAGCATTACCGAAATTGGATGATCCAAATCATGCACCACCAGTGATTCCAACTTTCACCGGTTATCCTACAACGGGACCTTCATCTTCTTCGACTCGACGACAAATGAGATCTTTTCTTCCTCATCGGCTGGGTCTGATTTGCCAGCTTTAAGTTGGGAGTTTGAGACTTTTAATCTTGCCGGAGAACGTCAAATTATTCTGATTGTGTCGCAAAGTCTCGAGAGTCATAATTTTTATATAGGCACTTCGGAAACTCAAGAAAAATTGATCGAACATTTGTATCAAAAGGAGTTAAGATATATGGAAACTAGACGTATTTACGTCCAACGCACGCATTAGGGGATATATTGAACTTCAGTCCTAATTTTTCTCAGCATACAATAACTCCATCCTCCCAGGATGTAGTGCGAGAAACACAAGTTCCTGATGTGCCACGATCTCCAAATCTTCCAGTGCAAGGTTCTCCAGTTCATTAAGTTCAATAAGAAGGTCCCAAAGGTTATCAAGATTATATGAGATCATTAAACTTTGATGGGTCTATTGTTGATCCTGCATGTCCATGGTTGGGAAAACAAAGTGGGGGAGGAGATGATGCTCAAGGGTCTCAATCTGCGGATTTGGAAGTTTGATGCAAGGGGGACGTATTACAAGAACTGGAGTGGAGCCGAATAACTAAAATTATCCTTAATTTTTAATATTCGTAAGATAAAATTATATTAGTTAATGTAACCGTTACATGTAATCAGTACTAATTTATCTAGAAATGAAATTATAACTTTCTCTCGAGCAGTATTTGTACTTATCAATACCCAAAATGAGATATCAAAATATTCTTTTAGATTGCGTAATAAGCTTCAAAAGTAAAAAAAAAAAAAAAAAAATTATCTTCGTCATTCCTTTAGAGATTGCAATACAACATCATCACTTGTCTCACCCCTCAGTCCATAACGCCAAACTAGACGAACCAAAGCTATGAATTCTCCAACTTCATCTTTTGTATCTCCAATTCGGCAAAACAACCCAGCCGCATTGCGATTGTTGAGATTGCCGGTATCATTGCAGAAGTTATCAAAGATTCTATGGATATAACTCATACTTATTACCCTATTTTGACGTCGTTCTGTACCCCTAGCCGGATATAGAGCGACATAGTTTCGACAGAGCGCCAAATCTTCATCCATCGTAAATTCAGCTGGATTAATATATGGTTGAGCCATTGCTCACAAAAATTTTTGGTGTACAATGCAGGTGTGATTTTGGAGTTGAAATCTACTAAATCTATAGGAAGAGAATTGAAATCTATTGGATGTAACTAGCCGTTGTCGTCTCAATATGAGCCGACCGGCTCAATGTGGAACGATACTCGGCTTTGTTTGAAACAAGACTCGCCTCTGTATGGGACGATCGTCTCAGGTTGAGCCGATTGACTATGTATGAGACGCGATGTTTTATTTAAGGGTTTGCTCATCTGTTTTAATGGTTTGCCAGTCCCACTGTAGGTGTATAATCACCAAACTGAGCTGTTTGATGTACCCATATACCAAGTGTTTGTTTGTATCTGCCTCGTACTAGTTTTAATCATAATTTGGTATTGTCATTTTTTTTCTTTTATGCGAAAAATAAGTTTACCTAACTGGCTCTTACAACATTATCCATAGATAATTGGGAGGCTTATATCGCGACTCAATGACATTATGAGGCTTATCATATCATAAATCTGATCTGTTATACCTTCAACTGAACTTAGCTAGCTTATCTGCTACTTTTAAAAACTCTAAGAATGAAATTACATTTTCAGTGAATGTTTAAGACTCAACCCATCGAGCAATAAGGTTTCATTTTCCCAAGCAATGGACAAATCAGAATTGTTCATGTATTGCGCAATACTTTTGAGATCAGTCGCAATGAGTATGTGTGTTGTCTGAGTTCCTTGCTCCGTTTTACTACTTCAAAAAAAGCTGCACATTCTGCTTACTCTGAGTCTCTCACCCCTACTATGCATCTTGTACTGCTTCCCTTCCATGTACTTGTAGAGTCACAGAGTATTAGTCTTATTCCAGATACAATAGTACTTGAAATAAATGAGGCATAGGGATGGTCATTTTCCCCACCCAAACCCATCCCCGTGGGTACCCGCCCCGCTTGGGAAGGTTTTTACCCGCACAAACGGGAATGGGGTCGGGTATATATGAGTAATACCTGAAACCTATACTATGGGGATGGGGCGGGGACGAGATTCAAGATCCCCGCCCCATACTCGCCCCGTGGCTTTCATATTATAATGGTTTAGACTTTTATGCAAGAATTTTTATCGAATTTTTATACTTCTACCACTTAGTCGAGCTTTCTTTCATTTGTTATATTCTTTATTGTTCTTGTATATTCATCACTTTCGCTTCTTTGTTGTGATCAAACACATTCTCTAAAAGTTAAAATAGAGAAAATGATCCAGATAATGAAATAATTAACGTGGACAAAGATAACTGAGAAAGGAAAAATTAGAAAAACTAATAAGTCATTTAAATATTCTTTTATTCACTTTAAGATGAATTTCTGAATTTAAATTTTTTGATTGCATTATTCTTATGTTATTATTTTTGTTTGAATCATATTTAAGTTTTGATTATAAATAAACTTATGTATTATTTCAGTGTTATGGGTAACCCATGGGTAATCCGTCCCATATGGTTATTCCCTGTACCCGCCCCGCCCCAATTCACATGGGTAACGGGGCGAGTATGGGTATTATTTTTACGAATTGGGCAGTGACTGGTGATGCGTGTCGTAGGTGCAATCAAATTAATTAATATTTCCACTCAATTAAAAATAATATAATGGAAGTCAAGTTCGTTCCCACGAGGAGCAAGAGATCTTAGTTGTAAAAATTGTCACAAAAGGGGGGATGTATAAAGCAAAAGAAAATAAACAAAGCAATTAAAAGATAAAGTTGAAAGCAATAAGAGAGACAAGACCAAGGAATCCTTCTTCGTTGCAAAACAATGAATCAAGTTATGTTCTTTTCTACTTGTTATTAGTCACAAATTATCACCAACCGTAGGATAGCGAGTCCGCTTAGCTAGCCCCAAAATCCCTAATTTCACCGAGTAACAGTCCGCTTAGTTATCGATTCTATTCAAAAGAACCACCCCGAGGTTCGCTTACAAGATGTAATTCCCATAATGCATTAAGATTTATGAATTTAGGTTTAGTACTAGTAGTTAAACTCGGTTCGCTTGGTTCACTTTCTAGCGTTGTTTCTACACACAATTGCTCCACGGAATCCCTCCGCAAGAGTCTCGTGTTTGCTACTTATGTAAAGAGTCAAGAAACGATTACTTATCCCCTAACTTTCACTAGCATTAGATTAAATCGACAAATCAATTTAGTTGGCCACCCAAACAATCTATCAATCAATCATGAATGTCTTTAAGATCATTCCTATTAGTAAAAACAATCGATAATCATGTGAAAAACCTCAAGATAGAATTGAAACAATACTCAAAACATATATTAAGAACTAGGAATTCATCCTCAATCTATAATTAAATTAGCTACTCATGTTAAAGAGTTCACACAAAGAATAAAGAAAAGAGAAGTGTTGTGTGTAGAGATGTGTGTATAAAAGATGTAGAAAACTTCTCTATTTATAGGCTTCAATATTCTCCAAATCTTCCAAGGAATAGAATCCTTTTTCTTTAGCAATTCAATTTCCAAATCCAAGATTTTCTCAACTCTTCCATCTTCTCTTTCCAAATTTGAGCCCAATTCTCCATCCAATTCCTAGTCCAAGTCTTCACACCCATGAGAGAAGTCCATAGAAAATTCTGGAATTTTTTGGCTCGCCGGAAAACTGGTATTATGGTCGGAATCCGGCCGGAAAACGTCACCGCCGGCCACCTGAAAACTCTGTTCGTCAGAGGAATATTTGACGGAATATTCCGTCAGTCCACCGTTAGGACTAACGGTCAAGCAGGTCAACCTTGGGCCAACTGTTAGTCAAAGGTCAAGGGGAGGTCAATGAGTCAGCTAGGTCTAGTCGAACCGAGTCGGTGGCTAACTCTGGCCGTCGGGTCTTGCACTGGCCTTGAATAGTTCACGGCCAAGATGGCCATGCCTTCCCCTGTCTGTAACTTCTCTTCTCGGCCAAGATGGTTGTGCTAGCTATAAGCGCACTTCGTGCTTGTCATCTCAGCTGCAATAGATCATTCTTCACACTGCACACTGGTTCAACTTCAACTCCTCTCCATGCTCAAATAAATAGCTGCAGTAGTAACTCAAACCACCACAACTGCAATCCACTTGCACAACTTCAAATCTCAGTTCAGACCAACATCTGAGTCATACCCATCTCTCGCATTTCGATCATACCAACGAAAACAACTAATTCCTCATCCATCCGAGCATCACCGGACTTGAGCCCTCGTAGCACATATCTAACCCTTGCAATCCTACTTGCAAATGCGGTTGCTTCTCATTCGGCTTCCTTGTGATTCTCGGCTCCAGGATACCCACCGCACAACACCTTACCCGCAATTTACTGACCACCAAAATACAAACTCCATCGGTTCCATTTGAACCCATGACCCGCAATCTGAACTACATTCACCACATGCTCAGTTCAGTTCATACAACCCTAAGACATACATCTAATGACCCAGTTTATACTGATTAATCTGTTGCACTCATCTCCATTTCATTCATCTCAGACAAACATAACCAGAATCACTCTCTGTAATCCAGCACCACAATGCCAAATCAACCCCCTTAGCTTCACCATTTCAACCCATTCTATCTCCAGCTCTGCCCTGTAACTCGATAATAACCACCATCAGCATAATTTCTGCATCTCAGCTTACTTACCAATTCAATTCCAATTTCAAACTGAGGAACAACCAACAACACAGCTCACCATCTCCTAAACAGAGCATACTCGATTCAAAACCAGCACATCAACTTCAATTAGCCACAGCCCTTCCTCTAGCAAAGATACCCATTTCTCTCGCATTTCTCGAACCCATTTCTTACCACCTTGGTGGCATCAACTCCTTCTCTCGCACATTTCTTCATCTCCATTACCCTGAATCGATTGCAACAGCAGCATCGATTTCTCCTCACTTCTTCTCACCGAGTCTCTCACAAACCCATCTCTGATTACACCTTCTCAACATCATAGCATCACCGATTCTTCATACCCTTAATCATCACCACCGTTCTTCACAATTTCCTCTGCAACTGACCCAACAATTCTTCCTGAGCTTCAAGCCCTAATCTCTTCGAACTTCACCATCTTGCGATTCAACCACAAACCCTCATATCCATTACCCGATTCGATTACAGCCCATACTCATATCGAATTCGTCTTCTTCTTTCGATTTCACAGATCTCATCTCATCAAGCTTCAGCAACAAATCTCAGTTTTAATTCATCATCTATTCTACTTCTCTCAGTCACCGACCCATCTTTATCTTTTACTCTCTCGATTTCTCTCGATCTACAGCAGCAGCCATGGCTGCTCTTCTCTCTCGGTTCAGGTGTGAAAAAATGATTGAAATGAATTTCTCGAGTTTAGGGTTGGGGTATGAAAGCTGGGTTTGGATCCAGTTTCGGGTTTGGATCCGGGTACGGGTGTGGGTCTATGGGTTTGGGTTTCAACATCCATGGACATAACCCATCCATTTTACCAACTGATAACAACACTATGTTTCTGGATAAGGGCTACCCAGTTTGGCAGCCCCTTAACTTGAACTGTCCTTTCTTTAGTAATTTGAGTCACCTTTTAACCTTGACTGGGCTCTAGATAGTGTTCGCCTGTGAAATGACTTTTCTGGCCTTTTGTCTCAAATTGGGTGATTTCTTCTTCTTTTCCTCCGTGCGACTCCAAAGCAGCTATAAAACTCAAAACAAGCGTAAAATACATAATTTACAAGAAAAATAGCAAAGAAAGCATAAAAAATAGATAGTAAATAGGATGTATTCTACACCCTATCAAATTCCCCCACACTTAGACTTTGCTAGTCCTCGAGCAAATCAAACTAAAAACTCACAACTTCAAAGCGTTCAAGCGTCCCAAGCATTCAAAGAGTTATGAGGACATAGAGTTTCTGCATGCTAGTAATAAGAAGTTAGAAATACTAAAGAACATATTCTCGTTCTTAAATGTTGAGTGAGAAATAACCACACCATAATGAGAGAACGCGTGTTTGAGAAACGATCAATAAGCATTTCGCCTCGACTTCTGCCTCACCAAATAGGATTTTATGATAATTGCACTCAAAAAGACGGCTTTTTTATGGGTCTCACATGTGTGCAGGTAGGAATGAAGAGAGAATTCCTGCGACACGTTGAATGGTGGGAAGAATAACTTCCGAAATATTTTTAAAAACCCACATCTTTTAATATTTTGAAAAACCATTTTTCTGACGATCTCTATGAAAGGAAATCAACCATTTATTATTGAGGATGAGATTACTTACTCACCTTCACATCCGATCGCCAATTATGATAACACCACTCTCACGGCATCCAATAGAAACGTCTTCCGCTCCTCGTCTTTATCTTCTTGGTCTTCGTCTTCGGTTTCAACTATTGATGATAAACCTCGAATTTCATAAATCCTTAACAATTTGTAACTCTTTTACCTTAAAAATCCTTGTCGCTTGAAACTTCCTTATAGATTTTCCTTCCCCACGGCTTATTAAAACAAAACAAAAATTTCTCTTGTTTTTTTTTTCCTTTTCTTTTCTTTTTTCAATCTTTTTTTTTCAATTTTTTTTTTTTTTTTTTTTTTTTTTTTGAAAACAAGAGAAATTAAATACAAAATAAACCATGGCCGTGGAAGAAGTATTTTACCACTTGATTATTCACAACTTGTATCGTCTTGGAATCACAAACTTTCAAAAATTCTCACCTTTTAATTTTCTTCGCTCTTGTGAACAAGTCTTCATACTTGAATATAAAATTACCTCATTGTATTGTAAGTCCTCAACATATATGTAAAAATCCGCTCATTTGTATGTTGCTTTACTTGAGTTTGAAATTTGCTCTTTTCTCGTTCCGTTTGCTTATAAACCTTGAACTTTTTCCAACTTTCCTTGTAGATTTTAATGTCGCTCCTTGTTGATGATGAGAGTGTTTCTATGGATCCGTTATTGTCGAGAGAGAGAATGGTGCTAACTGCAAATCGAACTACAAGAAGGAAGCTTTCATCCATGGACGTCACCCTCATGATTGACAAAATTAGCACTGAAGAGATCAAAGAGTAGTGCTTCTATTGGTGGGAAGTTGGGTAGCTCACCATTCTACCCGGAATTAACGTACGGTGACACACACTCAAAAGAAAGCTCTTTAGTAGATGGAAGATTTCTGGTCGGTGCCTCTCATGATATGAATACGGGTAGTCTCCACTAATGATTGATCAGCAACTCTAATAACGCACTTCTCCCTGCACCAAATTCGCATGACCGGCATGATTAAATCCATTATTTAACACTCTAACAAGCAAGAAATCCGAATGTAGTTCTCTAACATTTCCAAGTTCAATTATGTCGGTCAAAATCTCTATGTAAACATACCTAGAAGTATGCTAGTGACTCTAAAATCTTTAAAAGTTGGAATTTTTATGTAAAACTTTTTTTTTTTTTTTTTTTTTTTAATTTTTTAATTTTCTTGTAATTTTTGTTTTAAAAACATGCTTAACCACTCCCCCACACTTAAACCTTACATTGTCCTCAATGTAATTGAATCCTCCTAGTAAAGTCAAGGTGGTAAATTTTAACATGATAAGAAACAAGAAAAAGAGATAACAAAAAGCAAAAAGATAAGAAATACAAAACCTATGGGTTGCCTCCCATTAAGCGCTTGTTTTAAAGTCGACGGCCCGACTTAGCTCTTGTAAGATTCACTCCCCATATACTAACAATCGGAAAATTTGAGGATCCACCCATAATACCTGTTTTGAAAACAATAACTCCATACAAATATTAGCACAAGAAAACAATAGTGATGTTATCGCTCGATAGAAATTTCCCCCACACTTATTCTCATCCACACTCGGAAGTGTATAAAGAACATAGAATTTGGGAACTTCCATGTATTCTTCTTGGCAAACCTGCATAGTGTTAGCATCAAGTGTTTCCAATGGTGGATATTTAGAAACAAAATCATCCAAAAATACTTTCGAAGCACATACATTCAAACCAATAAGAGGTAAAGGAGAAGAATCAATATGCAAAGGATTAGACAAACCTTGCACAATTTCTTGTATTATAGAATCCTCTTCATCCTTAAAAAATTCAAGTGAATTACTTACCTCTTGTATATCGTGGTCCTCTATTAAACCTTGCAACCATTCTTCGTCGTTTTCTACCTTAACCAAAGTCTTGGCATCATTAAAATCATTAGCAAGTTCAATTGGGTCTTCCACAAAATCAATGAATGTGGTTTCATCCTCTAGCATCATCTCTTCAACATTATCATCATCGGAATCGGGCCATTCACTAAAATGATTTTCATCGGTATAAATTGTAAGATCTTCTTGTGAGGGTGTTACTTCGTTTACAACAATAGGCAAGTGATATCCAAACTCCTCCTTTTGAATAGGTGAAGGATCTTTATTATGATCCGGAGTTGGAATAACTTCCTCATTGTTGCAACGTTCATACACTTCCGCGGACTCATATCTTTCCCTAAGAAAATTTTTCCAAGCAATAAATGCATCTTCCTCAAGCTCTTCCTTTTGAATAGGTGCTTGATCATTATTAAGATCAAGGCTCGAGTAAGCTACACTAGCGTCATCAAAAGTCTCTAAAGGTTGGTTAATTTGTTCGTATAATTTCTCCGAATTCCTTTGAATTTCTCGATGTGATTCTTGCAACTTTTGTTGAAGATCCCCAATCATGGCGGAGACATCTTATACGCAAAACTAGAGAATTTCTGATCATAAACAAAACTATCCTCCCATCCTTGTGATTGTCCACTTACATACCTGTCATAAGGTTGTTGATATGTATGAGAATATCCATAAGGTTTCAGAGGAATTTGATCATAGCCAAAAGATTGGTTTTGATTGTATCCTAAGGATGGTTGGAAGTTGCCATAATGTTGAGGTTGAAAACCGTATTGATTGTTGTAATATGCTTGCTCTTGTCCACCGTACATGGAAAACCGAAGACTTTGAAATAAGATTCAAAAACCAAGTTAGATACGGAATAGAATCCAACAAAGCAAGAATAAAGCAAAAATAAAAATAAAAACAACTAAAATCATCCATTGCTCCCAAACAGCAGCGCCAAAATTTGATGCGTGTCGTAGGTGCAATCAAATTAATTAATATTTCCACTCATTTAAAAATAATATAATGGAAGTCAAGTTCGTTCCCACGAGGAGCAAGAGATCTTAGTTGTAAAAATTGTCACAAAAGGGGGGATGTATAAAGCAAAAGAAAATAAACAAAACAATTAAAAGATAAAGTTGAAAGCAATAAGAGAGACAAGACCAAGGAATCCTTCTTCGTTGCAAAACAATGAATCAAGTTATGTTCTTTTCTACTTGTTATTAGTCACAAATTATCACCAACCGTAGGATAGCAGGTCCGCTTAGCTAGCCCCAAAATCCCTAATTTCACTGAGTAACAGGTCCGCTTAGTTATCGATTCTATTCAAAAGAACCACCCCGAGGTTCGCTTTTACAAGATGTAATTCCCGAGAATGCATTAAGATTTATGAATTTAGGTTTAGTACTAGTAGTTAAACTCGGTTCGCTTGGTTCACTTTCTAGCGTTGTTTCTACACACAATTGCTCCACGGAATCCCTCCGCAAGGTCTCGTGTTTGCTACTTATGTAAAGAGTCAAGAAACGATTACTTATCCCCTAACTTTCACTAGCATTAGATTAAATCGACAAATCAATTTAGTTGGCCACCCAAACAATCTATCAATCAATCATGAATGTCTTTAAGATCATTCCTATTAGTAAAAACAATCGATAATCATGTGAAAAACCTCAAGATAGAATTGAAACAATACTCAAAACATATATTAAGAACTAGGAATTCATCCTCAATCTATAATTAAATTAGCTACTCATGTTAAAGAGTTCACACAAAGAATAAAGAAAAGAGAAGTGTTGTGTGTAGAGATGTGTGTGTAAAAGATGTAGAAAACTTCTCTATTTATAGGCTTCAATATTCTCCAAATCTTCCAAGGAATAGAATCCTTTTTCTTTAGCAATTCAATTTCCAAATCCAAGATTTTCTCAACTCTTCCATCTTCTCTTTCCAAATTTGAGTCCAATTCTCCATCCAATTCCTAGTCCAAGTCTTCACACCCATGAGAGAAGTCCATAGAAAATTCTGGAATTTTTGGCTCACCGGAAAACTGGTATTATGGTCGGAATCCGGCCGGAAAACGTCACCGCCGGCCACCCGAAAATTTCTCTGTCAGAGGAATATTTGACGGAATATTCCGTCAGTCCACCGTTAGGACTAACGGTCAAACAGGTCAACCGCCAGTCAACTGTTAGTCAAAGGTCAAGGGGAGGTCAATGAGTCAGCTAGGTCTAGTCAGAACCGAGTCAGCTGGCTAACTCGGCTGACTGGTCTTGCACTGGCCTGAATAGTTCACGGCCAAGATGGCCATGCCTTCCCTGTCTGTAACTTCTCTTCTCAGCCAAGATGGTGTGCTAAGCTAGAATCGCACTACGTGCTTGTCATCTCAGCTGCAATAGATCATTCTTCACACCTGCAGTACCAGTTCAACTTCAACTCCTCTCCATGCTCAAATAAATAGCTGCAGTAGTAACTCAAACCACCACAACTGAAATCCACTTGCACAACTTCAAATCTCAGTTCAGACCAACATCTGAGTCATACCCATCTCTGCATTTCAGTCATACCAACGAAAATAACTAATTCCTCATCCATCCGAGCATCACCAGAATTCAGCCCCCAGAAAGCACATATCTAACCCTTGCAATCCTACTTGCAAATGCGGTTGCTTCTCATTCGGCTTCCCTTGTGATTCTCATCTCCGGATACCCTTTTGCACAACACCTTACCCGCAATTTACTGGACCACCAAAATACAAACTCCACCGGTTCCATTTGAACCCATGACTGCAACTGAACTACATTCACCACATGCTCAGTTCAGTTCATACAACCCTAAGACATACATCTAATGACCCAGTTTATACTGATTCATCTGTTGCACTCATCTCTATTTCATTCATCTCAGACAAACATAACCAGAATCACTCTCTGTAATCCAGCACCACAATGCCAAATCAACCCCCTTAGCTTCACCATTTCAACCCATTCTATCTCCAGCTCTGCCCTGTAACTCGATAACAACCACCATCAGCATAATTTCTGCATCTCAGCTTACTTACCAATTCAATTCCAATTTCAAACTGAGGAACAACCAACAACCCAGCTCACCATCTCCTAAACAGAGCATACTCGATTCAAAACCAGCACATCAACTTCAATTAGCCACAGCCCTTCCTCTAACAGCATACCCATTTCTCTGCATTTCTCGAACCCATTTCTTACCACCAACAGCGGCATCAACTCCTTCTCTGCACATTTCTTCATCTCCATTACCCTGAATCGATTGCAACAGCAGCATCGATTTCTCCTCACTTCTTCTCACTGAGTCTCTCACAAACCCATCTCTGATTACACCTTCTCAACATCATAGCATCACCGATTCTTCATACCCTTAATCATCACCACCGTTCTTCACAATTTCCTCTACAACTGACCCAACAATTCTTCCTGAGCTTCAAGCCCTAATCTCTTGAACTTCACCATCTTGCGATTCAACCACAAACCCTCATATCCATTACCCGATTCGATTACAGCCCATACTCATATCGAATTCGTCTTCTTCTTTCGATTTCACAGATCTCATCTCATCAAGCTTCAGCAACAAATCTCATTTTTAATTCATCATCTATTCTACTTCTCTCAGTCACCGACCCATCTTTATCTTTTACTCTCTCGATTTCTCTCGATCTCAAAAGCAGTGACCATGGCTGCTCTTCTCTCTCGGTTCAGGTGTGAAAAAATGATTGAAATGAATTTCTCGAGTTTAGGGTTGGGGTATGAAAGCTGGGTTTGGATCCGGTTTCGGGTTTGGATCCGGGTACGGGTGTGGGTCTATGGGTTTGGGTTTCAACATCCATGGACATAACCCATCCATTTTACCAACCGATAACAAGACTACGTTTCGGATAAGGGCTACCCGGTTTGGCAGCCCCTTAACTTGAACTGTCCTTTCTTTAGTAATTTGAGTCACCTTTTAACCTTGGACTGGGCTCCAGATAGTGTTACTTTGTGAAATGACTTTTACGGCCTTTTGTCTCAAATTGGGTGATTTCTTCTTCTTTTCCTCCGTGCGACTCCAAAGTAGCTATAAAACTCAAAACAAGCGTAAAATACATAATTTACAAGAAAAATAGCAAAGAAAGCATAAACAATAGATAGTAAATAGGATGTATTCTACACCCTATCAACTGGTATTGTCATACCCTCCCCATGGCAATCCCTACATCACTATTTATAGTACAATAAGGATCTGGCGGTGGTTACCACAAGGGTTCTAATCTGCTAGTAATTGCAATATTTGCAAGATCGCGATCCTTATTATGCATTTCTGCAGTATAGAGATATGCAACAAAGTTAATAGTTTTGATTGATGTAGCTTTTGTGTCTACTTATGATATTTTGGAAGACACGGTCACATCTTGTCTTCCAAATACTCCAAGTCACCACCATGATTGTATTCATCCATTCCCTTGTAATTGTTTATCTTGTAGAAACCACTCCTCAAATCTAGTTTGAAAATTGTTTCTTTGACTCTGTAATACTCTGCTACCTTCTGGTATAATCATCCAGACTTCCCTTGAGAAAGAACACTTGAAGAGAATATGACAGATATCTTCGTCGTATTGCTTGCAGAGAGGACATAACTGATTGATGTAGGTGGAAACTCTGGCAAGCCTTTCTCTGTTAGTTAGTATGTAACTCAAGCATTTCCACATGAAATGTTTTACCCTAAGCCAAGTATGTAAATTACATAATTCTTTCCATGTTATACATGTATTGTCGATTGCGATAGAGACTTGTATACTTCCCATACTTAAATCATACAACTTATTGTATAAAAATATGAGAGTGAAACCCCCATGCCTAGTCAGCTTCCATATAAGACTGTCTTCATAGTTGCATGGTAGTCTCATTTGTATATTTGCAGTCGTTGTATTCGAATAAAACAAACGGTGGTGCATTCCATTCATGGCTACCTGCTATAATCAGATCACTGGCCCACATAAAGTTAACAGAGTCTAAGAGGATAGTACTCGAAACTGGTAGATTGTTGTAACCTATAATCTAATTATTTTCCCATATTTTTATTTTATTGCCCTTTCCTACTCTCCAAAATCTATTATCCTTAACAAATTGCACATTTTGTTGGACTCCTTTTCAAGCCCAGGAACTAGCTGGTTTTTCCTTTGAGTACGCAACATATTTTTCCCGGGAAGTATTTGGTTGCAATAGCTTTGAACCCATGTAGAATCTTCATTGGTAAATACTCTCTCATTGCACGGACTATAAGAACTTGATTAGAATCTTTAGTTTCATAAACCCATGTCCCTCCTCAACATCTTTGTGTTTGTATAACTTATCCCAACCTATAATGCAGATTCCTTTCTTTTCTTCGAAACCCCACCAGAATTTGTGTTGTAGAGATTCTATTTGATTTATTGTCTGTGTTGGTCCCTTTAAATAGCTCATGGCATGACTTAGGATAGCATTTGTTGCATGCTTGATCATCACAGACTTACCACTGTTGATGGTGGTTTTTAGCTTAGGGATAAAATCGTAAAACCGTACATCTGGCATGACGTCACTATGACCAATAACGCATTTATAGAAACAATCAGCGTATTTACGTAAGAATTACCTGGGTACCTTTTTTTTTATATACATGTGTCATGTTCCACGACATAACCCTTAGTATTAACTGACATCACCTCTGTATACACCTAACCCTAATTTTCCCACCGTGCCAATGGAAAACCATGAGCGACCACGTCTCTACGCTAAGGCATGCCAACCATGCCAGCCGCACCACCGTGCCAATGGCAAACCATGTCGGCCACATCTCTGCGCCAAGGCATGCCAACCATGCCGGCCGCACCACCGTGCCAATGGCAAACCATGCCCGCCCACGCCTCTGCGCCAAGGCATTCCAACCATGCGGTAGCACCCCGTGCCAATGGCAAACCATGCCAGCCACGTCTCTGCGCCAAGGCATGCAAACCATGCCAGCAGCACCACCGTGCCAAGGCATGCCAACCATGCCATCCGCACCACCGTGCCAATGCCAAACCATGTCAGCCACGTCTCTGCGCCAAGGCATGCCAACCATGCCAGCCGAACCACCGTGCCAATGGAAAACCATGCTAGCCACGTCTCTGCGCCAAGGCACGCCAACCATGCCAGCTGCACCAGCGTGCCAATGGCAAACCATGCCAGCCACGTCTCTGCGCCAAGGCATGCCAACCATGCCAGACGCACCACCGTGCCAATGGCAAACCATGCGCTACGTCTCGTGCGTCAAGGCATGCCAACCATGCCGGGCCGCACCACCGTGCCAATGGCAAACCATGCCAGCCACGTCTCTGCTCCAAGGCATGCCAACCATGCCAGCCGCACCACCGTGCCAATGGAAAACCATGCCAGCCACGTCTATGCGCCAAGGCATGCCAACCATGCCCGCCGTACCACCGTGCTAATGACAAACCATGCCAGCCACGTCTCCGCGCTAAGGCATGCCAATCATGCCCGCCGCTCCACCGTGCCAATAGCAAACCATACTAGCTATTTCTCCACGCCAAAACGAAGGGTTGCAATAATCAACAGCTACCCTTCTCTTCGAGATACAGGTATCGACCATCCAAGTTCGCCACACAACGCACGACAACTTGCGGCCCAAGGCCAAACACCACGGTTTACACCAAACCCTAGTTTTGGCCGCGCCTATACCATGCCAGTCTCTCCTTCACGTCATTGGCTGCCAAAACGAAGGGTTGCAACGATCAACAACCACCCTTCCATCTAAGATGCAGATCTTAGCCGTCCCAAAGTCACCAGCCGACGCATGGCAACCACGCTGGCCCAAAGTCGAAACACACGGTTTGCACCTAAACCCTAATTTGGCCGCGCCTACTCTTTGACAAGGCCATGACTCAACGCTGGCTACTACAAACGAAGGGTTGCGATAATCAACGGCTACCCTTCTCTTTGAGATGCAGATCTCGACCACACAAGTTTGCCACCTGACGCATGGCAACTTCTAGCCCAAGGCCAAACATCACGGTTTGTACCAAACCCTAATTTTGGCCGTGCCTAAACTATGCCAAAGCTTGCTAGTCCCCTACTTTCATTGACCAATCAGGTTGCTCCAAAACTGTCACGGTCTCAAAAGAGGCTAGCTTCCCAAAACGCGCTAGCTTCCCAAAACCGGGCAAACGTGCCGCGAGCGCATACCAAAAAGCCATGCCATCCATGCCGCCATGACACAGGCGCGGCTATGCCACCTCGGGCCCGGAATATCCCTCCTGAATTCTTCTTGAGATTTACTGTCGGGCTGTTTTCACCTCCCGAACGAGCTCAAAACCTAAATATCCTTGCGATGGGAGATATGAATTCTTTTCCGGTCGAATGGAGGGGCGCACCGTCAAAATACGAGTTCGTACGAGAATTCTACAGCGATTATAGTAAAGGGCGCTAATTAGGGTTTCAACATGCCAAACCCTAATTTAGACAAAGTTCTTAGGGCTACAAACGGAAGGTAGCCACGATCAACGGTGACCTTTCTCCCTGATATGCAAATCTCGGTAGTCCAAGTTCGCCGCCCAACGCGTGGCAACTTACTCGCCCAATGCAAAACTACACGATTTGTACCAAACCCTAAATTTTGGTCGCGCCTAAAACATGCACGAGCATGCCAAAACCAGACCGGTCATGCCGTTGGCTTCCAAACGAAGGGTTGCAATAATCAACGGCTTCCCTTCCATATGAGATGCAAATCTCAGCCACTTGCGGCCCAAAGCCAAACATCACGGTTTGTACTAAACCCTAATTTTGGCTGCGCCTAACACATGCCAAAGCCGACGCTGGCTGCCAAAACGAAGGGTTGCAACAATCAACGGAAACCTCCTCTCAAGATACAAAATCTCGACAATCGAGGGTCACCACCGAGCCGGCAAGTCTCCCAAGCTCAACTTGCCAAGCAACATCAACATGCTACACGTTTTCCATGAAAACACTCGAGACATCAACACATCTCACAAAGCGGGGATGCTCATTAGGGTATTAGTTTGGCGGTTTTCGCCCGTTACAAGAAAGTATCATAAGAATGAGTCGGTTAGTAAATACAAGGAGTAATGGTGAAACTTTTCTTTCATTATGGAACATCAATTCCAAAGCGTTGCGTTACCACCTCCTTCCACTTTACTCAGCCATTCCCATTTCTTACGAGACCAGAGTACGTTTTGGTACGACTTGTATAAATAGGTCTTACCTATTTCCACCAAACAACAAGTTTTGGGTCAGGAGCACACAACACTCAGAAACCACTTGCTAGCTTTCCCATCTCATTAGCTTTGTCATCGATACAAGTCAAACAACTACTCGTTCGAATCAACTATTAGGCAGTCTCAACACTTTCATCACTTACCTCCCTAAAACTAACCCTTCTCCTTCACTTTGTGACCGAAGCAAGTCTGAACGGCCATTTCTTGGTTTAGGCCGGATTTGTACAGATTGATCTCTCGAATCTAAAGTACTCCTTGCAGTACATTGTTTAGGTTTAGACTCAATTTCTCACCCACTCACGCGAAATTACCGAAATCAACAGAAACCGTTTTCACCGTCAAACAATTAGCGACCACAGCGGGAGGATTGATCTTTCGGTTACAATATCAATTTCCTGCTTTCAATCTCATCTTTCAATCCGAACTTAAACATAGTGGAACTCAGATTCGGATCAGCTGCGAGCCACGAGAACACTAACACGTAATTTGTCCACGGTGTTAACGGCTCCTTCAGCGGCATCACTATGACACCTCTTTTGAGCCCAACATCACTGAAAGCACTCCTTCAGGTGTTACACCACCGGTCACCAGGGCCAGAGCCGCTGCCACCTCTAATGCTTCTACGCAACCTTCCAATCCTGGCAATACCGAAAGCCCTCCTCCAGGTGTTACACCACCGATTACCAGGGCCAGAGATTCCGCTTCCGCCCCTAATGCCTCGTCAAGCATGGCACCTCCGGCCGCCACCGAGGACTCCGGTTACCCGCCAACATGACGAGAAACCGGAGGAGCCAGAAGGAGCCGACCCTATACCATCATCGCCGATTTGATGGAACGACAGGAGGTCCTTGCTCGAGCCCAAACAGACATGGTCTCAACTCAAAAACAAGTACTCATCTTTCTCAAGGCTCTGACAGAATGGCTACCACAGGAGTCACGCCCTCTTGGGCCGATGGGAAACACCTCCAACACTCCTGGCACCGGTACCTCGACAGAACGCATTGACGTAGACGAGGGGATCCATGCCGGAACCCCGTGAGAGAAGCCGGCCGTCCAATTTTGTCTTTGAGAGGATTTGGAACAACTTCTTTTCGGAATCGAGTCAAAAGCGATGAAATAGACATACATCAGCATCAACCTCCTTACCCACCTGAGATACAAAGAATTCCTCTTCCAAGAGGGTACTCTTATCCTCAATTCACTCTGTACGACGGCACTGGAAATGCACGAGAGCATATCTATCGATTCCTAGAGTCCCTGGGAGAACACGAATACAATCACGTTCTCCGTCTGAGGGAGTTTTCGAAATCACTTACTGGAAGAGCATACACGTGGTACAACAACATCGCGCCAAACAGCATCCCCAACTGGGGTGACATGGTTACCGCATTTTACAAGAAATTCTTCTTCGTGTAATAGAACAAGTTACCTTCTCGGGCCTAGGGAGGATGTACCAACGAGACAACAAACATCCGAATGAGTTCGTCAAGAGATTCAGGGTTCAAGTACTAGATTGTCATGACCCAAACGTGACCGAGCAACAATTGGTGAATTACTGCATCAACGGTATGGCTCCCATTTACCGCGCCTTGCTAGAAAACCTACGTTTCGGACATTCTCTCCGAACTCCACGAAGGCGCCAAGCGATCACCACAATAACACCGGCATTATTAGAAAGGGCCAGGACCAACCGTAACCGAAGACATGCGCGAAACTCGCGGAAGTAGGCAATCTCATCAACAAGCAGTACAACACCGGCCTCTCCTCTGTGAGTGTGGTAGACGAGGGAGGAAAAAGGAAGGCCCCCGTTACAGACCAGCAGCCTAAACGCGAGGCGCCATCACGACGAGCAGCTCCACCATGAAGAGCCACCGCTAAAGCTCCCATGCGTTGTCACGAAGCTGAATGAAGTGTATTGGATTTTCCATTTCCCATTGAGGAGGTAATCGAACTCCTAGAGGCGTGGGTTCAAGATGATGTTATCAGACTACCATCTCCTGGCGCCCCACCAACCGAAGCCGAGATGGCAAATCCCAAATATTGCCACTACCACAGATTTGTTCATCATCCAACCAGTGATTGCAATAAACTAAAACTTATCTTTAAGGAAAAAGTAGAGGCGGGGAGAACTTGGTGGGGGAACGAGGGAGTACATAGAGATCCACTTAGGTGAGATTGCGGGGTCTCAGGGACTCCGTACGCGAGACCTGTACAATCCATGATGCAGCATGTATGCGAAATTCTCCACTTTTCCAAGGCGCAGCGCCAAGATATTTTCATGGCTCTCAATCGTATCGTGTTAGGCAGCACAACTTTTCCCTACCGCGAAGCTTAGCGCAAAGAACCCAAGCGCTATCAGAAACTATCTTTGAAAAGCACATCTAGGACCGCCGACCACGGCCTACTTAAGAGGCATTGAATTCAGCAACACACTAATCGAAGCGGCCTCGACTTCAACCCGTTACTTTCAAAACTCTGAAAGTTGCGGGAGTTTTGAAGCAAGAAGATACCCATCTCCCGTCCGTGATCAAGAACTGTGATGGGGAAGCCTTGAACGCGCACGGCTATGTTAACCTCGAGATCAAGATATGAGGCACCATGACGCATGGCAAGTTTCACATTGTCAAAGAACTAAGCTACGACATGATCTTGGGGCGCTAGTCGTGGGTATCCGAAAACAAAGCAAATCGGGAACGTCTCCTCTGCCGATGTCGACACCCGACGGAATCTCCAACAAGTTGTCCAACCCATACGCGTCAACAACTTATCGACGGAATTCGATCACCCGTGGAAAACCCGTTGGCACCGACTCATAGGCTCCAAACACAAGTAAGTCTGGTCGAACGATCTTCTCCATCACCAGTCATTCCTTCTCTTAGCCCGTCATGGGGACTCAAAAGTATTATTTGGCGGCATGGGAGCTGTCAAAAGATGTGAATGGGGCGTCGAGCCATTCAAGCTTTGCCAAGGATCTCGAAACTGCAATGAAACCGACGAGACCAAGATTCAGCGGTTGCACAACACCGAACTCATTTCGATTGGAGATATGGTAGTCAAAGCGACTTCGTTTCAAGTCGAAAAGGTAATGTGAAGATAGTTGCAGGACTGACCGATCTACCCAAAGGCAAAGAAGACGAGCCGTATCCGGTGGCGAGACGTCCTACGGGTGGATATTGCAAGCTCATCAACACCGGCAAGCTGGAGGGCGTGATAGTTCACTCGCGATGGCACAAGCCTTTTTAATACCTAAGTTTATTCAGTATTACTTTCTCTTCCAAGCACCTTTCTTTTAGTACTTCCTCAGCCATTTCCCTTTCCACTTGGTACTTGTATTCCCCGAGATGAATGCACCGCTTGCATTCTCCATTAGGTTTTTCATTTTTATTTAAAGCATACCTTTTCTTCCAAATGAGTCTTTCGAATCTCGGAAAAAAAAAACGTACTAGATATACCTTATTCAATCGTTCGAAGCTCTGATGGGAATAATATACGAATATGGAAGTCGAGCAACCTATTCTAATGGAAGATTTGGGTCTTTCTAAAAAGAAGCTTTATTCAAGGATGTGAAACCACAAACAGGATAATAATTGGCGAAACCCTAGCTTCGCCACAAATATGAAGAAGGTGAAAATGAGTCTGCGAAGCGTCAACTATGCAACAAGTAAAAACAATAACAACGAAAACTAGTCATCAAAAGCAGATACACGAGTTCCCAACTCCTCGGTCAGATCCCCTTTCAAGCACTTTACCCAACAATCTTTCGGGCAACAAAGGTTCCATCTCGAAGGCCCCATCGGCCCCGATGAGACCTCAACGTCCGCTGGAAGCCGCAACATCCCACCTGGAAGCCGTCTCAACAGCAACAGCATCCGTCTCCTTCCCGACGTCCGCTTCAACAATTGGCCCAGCATACGCCACCGCGACTCCCCCGATGTCACCAACAACAGTTTCGGCGTCTACTCTGAAAGTTGTTTCGATTTCATCGAATGCAGTGTCGCCTTCCTCAAAGAACCTTTCTAGGAGGATTTCCTGATTCATCCACATCAGAATCGAGGATTATGACGCCTTCTTGAACAGAGAAGTTACGCGGGTTTTTCCCTAAAAATTTCACAAACTTAGTCTTCCGTCGTTTCAACCGAGAAGCAGACCGTTCCGCCCTAGCACTGGCTGTGAAGAAGTGTTGTTGCACTGAAGCCTTTCAACGCTCTGGGATGCTTTGTCACCTTCCCATTTCTCCTCCATGTTTACCTAAGCTAAGAAGGTCTAAAAACGCACCCGTACTTCGCCTAGATAAGTAGGAGGTATGTCCCGAATAATTCCACCAGCTTCACGGAACAGAGATTCAACTTTATCTAATGCCTCCTCATGAGAATAAAACTGGTTTTCGCCGATTCCAAAGTTCTTCTCCAAAGAGTTAGAAGTGCGGTACATCCTTCGGAAGATCCCATTCTGCGCTACAAAACCGGAGAAGGGGGTAAGTTTTCACCTTATCTTCACCAACAACCTACATCATAAAGAAGACAAAATGGAAAACCAAAAAAAAAAACACGAAGATGATACTTGTAAAGGGGACGGGCACAATTTCAAAGTAATCTGTGCGAATGAAGGGTTCAAGATCATCTCTTATATCTAGCAGAGTGACGAAGTCCCGAAAAGGAAAGCTCCATATAAGCCGCGAATTAAGGCGTGATATCAGGTTTTAATTAGAACCTATTCTACCAGCAAAAATAAGGAAAAGTCTCATGCCTGGTCGTGCGAAATAATTAGGGTTTGGTGAAAGAGCGTGGAGGAACGTGTTCGAGACACACTTGCCCGCGTTGTTACCTCTCTGACGCCAGCAACAAGGTTTGAAAGCAGAATCGGCAACGTAACACTTTTGGGATTTAGATAAGGAAAGGATTTCTTATTCGAGATATGCATGGAAGAAGGCAGCCGGGCCCGCGGTAACAAGCCTCACGGTATCAATAATCCGCGCCATGCCTCATCTCATGATAGCCTAGCAGTCCACGCCACACCACACTAGTGTCCAAGTCGCGCCCGAGCCTCACCGAGCCGCGCCGAGCCGAGTCACACCGGGTCAAGCCAAGTCGCGTCATGCCTAACCAAGTCGCACCCAATCCAAGCCGCGCAACGCCCGCGACTCCATTCCAAGCCGTGCAAATACCTGCGGCTCCCATCCCAAACCGACCAACTCGATAAGCCAACGCCTCCACGTTCCTTGACCCATCCAAGATGACGCATGGCCAAACCAAGCCAACATCCTGCAACAATCGCATCTACTATTTCACGGTTTAGCTAGTAACGACGCGAGCAGAATTCATGCAAGGTCGCCAACACAAGGATCACAAATTCTCAGGACACTCTCTAAAAAGGCTAGACGAATTTTCCTAGCCATCTTTCATGACCCGCTGCTTCGATTTTTGTCCTCGTTTATCACCATCTTATGCTTACCTCACAACAATTATCCTGTTCCGAGCTAAGCAGGGGACTTCATGTTGATGGTGGTTTCTAGCTTAGGGATAAAATCGTAAAACCGTACATCTGGCATGACGTCACTATGACCAATAGCGTGTTTATTGAAACAATCAGCGTATTTACGTAAGAATTACCAGGGTAATTTTTTTTATATACATGTGTCAGTATTAACTGACATCACCTCTATATACACCTAACACTAATTCTCCCACCGTGCCAATGGCAAACCATGCCAGCCACATATCTGCGCCAAGGCATGCCAACCATGCCAGCCCGCACCACCGTGTAATGGCAAACCATGCCGGCCCACGTCTCTGCGCCTGAGCATGCCAACCATGCCCGGCATTACCAACGTGCCAATGTCAAACCATGCCAGCCACGTCTCTGCGCCAAGGCATGCCAACCATGCCAGCCGCACCACCGTACCAATGCCAAACCATGCCAGCCACGTCTCTGCGCCAAGGCATGCCAACCATGCCATCGCACCACCGTGCCAATGGCAAACCATGCCAGCCACGTCGCTGCGCCAAGGCATGCCAACCATACCGGCCCGCACCACCGTGCCAATGGCAAACCATTCCATCCACATCTCTGCGCCAAGGCATGCCAACCATGCCAGCCGCACCACCGTGCCAATGGCAAACCATGCAGGCCACGTCTCTGCGCAAAGGCATGCCAACCATGCCAACCGTACCACAATGCCAATGGCAAACCATGCCAGCCACGTCTACGCTTACGGCATGCCAACCATGCCACGGCCATGACCACCGTGCCAATGGCAAACCATGCGACCACATCTCTGCGCAAAGGCATGCCAACCATGCCAGCCGTACCACCGTGCCAATGGCAATCCATGCCAGCCCACGTCTGCAAGCTAAGGCATGCCAACCATGCCAGCCAGCATCCGCGTGCAATGGCAAACCATGCCAGCCACGTCTTTGCGCTAAGGCATGCCAACCATACCTCACCGCACCACCGTGCCAATGGAAAACCATGCTATCCACGTCTACGTGCCAAGGCATGCCAACCATGCCAGCAGCACCACCATGCCAATGGAAAACCATGCCGCCCACGTCTCGCGCCAAGGCATGCTAACCATGCCCGCCAGCTCCACCGTGCCAATGACAAACCATACCAGCTACTTCTCACGCCAAAACGAAGGGTTGCAATAATCAACGGCTACCCTTCTCTTCGAGATCTGATCTCGACCATCCAAGTTCGCCACCTAATGCACGGCAACTTGCGGCCCAAGGCCAAACACCACGGTTTGCACCAAACCTTAGTTTTGGCCGCGCCTATACCATGCCAGCCTCTCCTTCACGTCATTGGTTGCCAAAACGAAGGGTTACAATGATCAACGACCACCCTTCTATATAAGATGCAAATCTTAGACGTCCAAAGTCACCAGCTGACGCATGGCAACCTGCGGACCAAAGCCGAAACACACGGTTTGCACCTAAACCCTAATTTGGCCGCGCCTACTCTTTGACAAGGCCATGACTCAACGATGGCTACTACAAACGAAGGGTTGTGATAATAAACGACTACCCTTCTCTTTGAGATGCAGATCTCGACCACACAAGTTCGCCACCTGACGCATGGCAATTTGCGGCCCAAAGCCAAAACACACGGTTTGCACCTAAACCCTAATTTGGCCGCGCCTACTCTTTGACAAGGCTATGACTCAACGCTGGATACTACAAACAAAGGGTTGTAATAATCAATGGCTACCTTTCTCTTTTAGATGCAGATCTCGACCGCACGCGCATAACAAAAAGCCATGCCATGCATGGTGCCATGACACAGGCGCGGCTATGCCACCTCGAGCCCGCAACATCCCTCCTGAATTCTTCCTGAGTTTTATTGTCGGGCTGTTTTCACCTCCCGAACGAGCTCAAAACCTAAATATCCCCTCGTCAAGAGATATGAAATTCTTTTCCGGTCGAATGGAGGGGCGGACCGTCAAAATCCGAGTCCGTACGAGAATTCTACAGCGATTCTAGTAAAGGGCGCTAATTAGTGTTTCAGCATGCCAAACCCTAATTTAGACAAAGTTGCCAGGCTACAAACGAAAGGTAGCCACGATCAACGGCTGCCCTTTCTCCTGAGATGCAAATCTCAGCCTTCCAAGTTCGCCACCCAACGCGAGGCAACTTCTGAACCAATGCCAAAACTACACGGTTTGTACCAAACCCTAAATTTTTGCCGTGCCTAAAACATGCATGAGCATGCCAAAACCAGATCGGTCATGCCGCTGGCTGCCAAACGAAGGGTTGCAATAATCAACGGCTTCCCTTCCATCTGAGATGCAAATCTCAGCCACTTGCGCCCAAAGACAAACATCACGCGGTTTGTACTAAACCCTAATTTTGGCCGCGCCTAACACATGCCAAAGCCATGCACGACGCTGGCTGCCAAAACGAAGGGTTGCAACAATCAACGGCTACCATTCCTCTCAAGATGCAAAATCTCGACCGTCGAGGGTCACCACCGAGCCGGCAAGTCTCCCAATCTCAACTCTCCAAGCAACAACAACATGCTACACGTTTTCCACGAAAATACTCGAGACATCAACACATGTCACAAACTGGGGATGCTCATTAGGGTATTGGTTTGGAGGTTTCTGACATGCGGCGTACACTACGCCCGTTACAAGAAAGTATCATAAGAATGAGTCGGTTAGTAAATACAAGGATTAATGGTGAAACGTTTCTTTCATTATGGAACATCAATTCCAGACGTTACCCGTTACCACCTCCTTCCACTTTACTCAGCCGTTCCCATTTCTTACGAGACCGAGATCGTTTTATTACGACTTTTATAAATAGGTCTTACCTATTTCCACCAAACAACAAGTTTTGGATCAGGAGCATACAACACTCAGAAACCACGTGCTATCTTTCCCATCTGTTAGCTTTCACTTTCGGATACAAGTCAAACAACTACTCTTCCAGAATCAACTATTCTGGTCTCAACACTTTCTTCGCTTCCCTCCCTAAAACCAACCATTCTCCTTCACTTTGTGACCGAAGCAAGTATGGAACGGCCATTTCTTGGTTTAGGCCGGATTTGTACAGATTGATCTCTCGAATATAAAGTACTCCCTTGCAGTACATTGTTTAGGGTTTAGACTCAGTTTCTCACCCACTCACGCAAAATTACCGAAATCAGCAGAAACCGTTTTCACCCTCAAACAACCACATTGTGTGAGAGTCTCACCATTCCAAATTGCGAGTCTGGAGATAACTTTATCTTGAAGATTGGAGACGCATTATTTCTTATTTTGATCAATGATCAATAGGATGCCAAGGTATTTCCCTGAACTCGTCATTCTAGACACTTTAAGTCTTCTAGTAACCATTCTACAGAATCTGGGAGGCAAGTTGGAGATGAAATGAATACTAGACTTTGATAAGTTTACCATTTGCCCTGATGTTGCACCAAAACCCTCAATTATTTGGAGAAGATTTTTTTACGTTGGACAAAATCAGCTGAAGTGAATAGTAAACAGTCGTCTGCGAATAATAGGTGGGAAATTGATGGAGCTAGCATTGTCTGCAATTTTTATATCCTGAATGACGTTGTGTTACTCAATTTATCTTGAGAAAGTCTCCATAGCGATGATGAATATGTACGGAGACAACGGATCGCCTTGTCGTATGCCCCTTGTGGGTTGGTATGTATTACATGGTGAACCATTTATCACAATAGAGATTTTGGTAGTTGAAAAGCGGGGTCTAACAACCACGCCCAATAGTTCGCTTAGCAATCAGTATGGACTAACTCCAATATACTTTCAAGAGAATCAACTAGGACAAATCGGACTCAATCTTAAGAAAAGTATATCCAAGAGTTATATCTCTATTCCTCAATTCAATCTCCAATCAAACAAATAGGAATTTGCGAGACCGATTGAATATAAGAAATAACTTCGACAGTATCAAAAACCAATATCCAAGTGTCAATCAATATAATCAACAACCAAAGGTTAGATTCACAATTGATTGAACTTATACACAACCTGTGATATTTCAATTATATAAACAAATATAATGCGGAAAAGAAATAACACGTAAACCGTAAATTTTGTTAATCTACGAAACCGCAAATGTAGAAAAACCCGGGACCTAGTCAGATTTGAACACCACAGTGTATTAAGCCACTACAGACACTAGCCTACTCCAAGTTAACTTCGGACTGGAATGTAGTTGAGACCTAACCAATCTCACACTGATTAAGGTACAGTCGCGTTCCTAAGGCCTCTAGAACCACGCCGGATTCTGTGCACTTGATTCCCATAGCTGATCTCACCCACAACTAAGAGTTGCTATGAACCAAAGTCGAAGACTTGATAAACTAATATGTCTCACATAGAAAAGTCTATTAAATAGATACATCTTTCTCCCACATATATACCTATGAGTTTTGTTCCATATTTTGATAAATCAAGGTGAACATGAACCAATTGATATACCAGACTTATATTCCCGAAGAACAAATTAGAAATATCAATCACCTCACAATAATCTTAATTGTATGGTACCGAAACAAGATATTGTGGAATCACAAACGATGAGACGAAGATGTTTGTGACTACTTTTTATCATGCCTATCGGAGATTAAATCTCGAGCAAATCTTAGAGAAGATAGTACTCAACACGATAGAAAATAACAAGATCGGAACACGCAACTACAGAGAAAATAGTTGGAGTCCGGCTTCACAATCCCAATGAAGTCTTTAAGTAGTTAACCTACGGTTTGGAAAAACCTAAGGTTAAAGGAGAATCGACTCTAGTCGCAACTAGTATCACATAGGAGGTGTGGGGATTAGGTTTCCCAGTTACTAGAGTTCTCCCTTATATAGTATTCAAATAAGGGTTTGCAATCAATGTTACCTTGGTAACAAAGCATTCAGTGTTCACCGTTAGATGAAAACCTGATTAGACTCAAGCTAATACATTTCAACGTTAGATCAAACTTAGCTTGTTACACACAAATGAAAAGTGACTTCATTTAGATATGAGTAACCGTACCTAAACGTGTACACCTTTGTTGGCTCAACAATAGTTAACAGAAGTTAGCCATATAACACTTTCATATCAACCATCTTCATCTTAACCATAACTAGTTCGTTCAAATGACTCAAATGAAACTAGTTCTAGAGTTGTTCAATTGTTTATATTTTCATAGAAGTATACAAGACACAATTGAAGCAAAATCGATTTTGATTCACTCGAATCAATTCGTGAACATTATAGCCACGGTTTGCAAAAGATTGCATTCCTTATTATATAAATGTATTATTTCATGAACAAACCGATTTTAGAACATAACCTAATCAAGTATGCAAACGGGTACGCATACCTAAGTGGCCGGACTAAGTTTGGGTTCGCCAGACGTGTACGCATACCACCAAACTCAGTTAAATCCCGGAACTTGAAACACACGCCCGTACGCATACCAGTGTGCATACTAAGTTCCCGGACTTTCATTAACCAACCAGTACGCATACGGGTATGCATACTATGGTTCCCGGACTTGGAATAACTTGCAACAGTTAGCATATAATTACGCATACTGTGCTATATCCAATCATGGTTATTTGTTCTAAACTCCCATTTCAACCACTGAAACATTTTTAAAAGATGGGAATAGCTGTCTCACACAAACTATTATAGTTTTGGCAACTAAACTTGACAAACAAGCTTGAGATAGCAACGCTTGCGAGTTCGACCGAGCAGTGCTTTAACATTGTATTATCAAACTGCACCTTTCTTGACTAAAACCTATTTGTTGCATAACGTACATAAGAAAACTCCATTAAATTCTATCGATAGACTTCGACGTGTCGAGCTTTAAAGCTAGAAAATCTATCCCTTCTTTCTTGAGCTTCATCGAATGAATACTTTCTTGTTCCAGCTGGATATTATCGGATATTTTCCTACCTTGGACATACCCTGCCTGAAGAGGAAAGATGATTTTTTTTCATTATCTTCTTCATCCTAGTTGCCATAATCTTCGAAATAACATTGTATAAAGTATTGCATAAAGATATTAGTCTTAAATCACTTAGGAATTTCATGTTCTTTGTCGTAGGAATTAAAGTAACATTAGTTTTATTCAGCTTCTTTAAGATAAAACCTGTAGAGATATAAACAATCAGGTTCACTGACTCATCTTAACAATCGGGTTTACAGACTCTTGTCCATATACATACTGATTGAGAAGAGGTTAGAGATATAAACATTATATACACATTGTGAAGGATCATTGGTTGGTATACTTGAAACTATATTAGGTTTTGTCCGTACAGGTTGTGACGAAAAAAGTTGGTGGTGTATTTGGTACTTTGCATTTTCAATTGGTATCGGAGAGCAAGCAAACACTATTGACCTAATAAGTCTGTGTTTGTACACGTTCTAACACCTGTGTCCACGTACAATACAATGACACTAAATGGTTTTGATTATGTCAAGTGCTTAGGAATTACCTTAAAGGATCACTCCTTAGCTAATTCTTCTGAATTCAGAGGTAAAGATTTATCTTCAATTAAAGATAAAGTTCCAGAAGCTCTTGATGGCATAAACTCAAATTCAGACAAGGATTCTACCAAACTTGGATGACTCTTCTAAGATCATTGAACATCAGACCCTCATGATAAGAGATCTTCAAGAGAAGTATTCTCATTATGCTAATGAACTCAATTAATCTCTTAACATAGAATGTGAGCTCTGTAAGTCCATTTGAATTTTTTTTTTTTTTATAATATTAGTGAACTTGTTCAAGAAGTAAAACTTAGAAAAGAGAAAGTTTATACTCTTGAGGATACTTGTCGGAAAAGTAATCGCTAGAGGAAAACATATTATTGAGTCTCATACTACGGGATGGATAAGCTTCACCTATTAAAAGATAAAGCTGAGACCAATCTTCTCTCATCTCAGATGCAGTGTAAATCCTTGAGAAATGAGAATACCGCTTTAAAATGTAATTCTTCAACAACATCTGAAAATGTACTTGGATCAAGAACAATGTCTAATGTTGAGAAAGTTACTTGCATTCAAGCTGAGAAATGAATGAAAAATTCTCATCGAAAAACAGCTTCTAAGGGAACATTTGATGATCCAAGTGTACCATCTGATACCTTGAATTTCTGTTCTCATTGCGGTAAAAGAGTTATCTCATACTAGAATATTCTCATAGGAAGAAAGAGATTAGTAACATTCAAGAGTTGCTTTCATTTGCAATTAAGGAGGTGAAAAGTTTGTCTACATCTCCAGTTGATCCAAGGCATATCACTAGCCAAAAAACTTGTGACAAAATTATTCAAGATTCTCGAATATGTCATAAGTCAAGAAACTCTCATGGAAGAATGTCCAGTAACAAGGATATGTCCAACATCATACTTCCTACTAATAAAAAGAGTTCAAATGAGAAATCCAAAAATGATAATCGAGGTTCTAATAACTTCTATTATCTAAAAAGGATCTCTCTAGGGCCTCGACTTTCCTCATTCAGAATGTCTGATAAACAATCATGTGATATTAGCAGGCCAAAAGGCATGAAATACTGGTCAAGTGCTCCTTGGAAGAAGAAAAATTGACTAAATATCCTCCTAAAAGGCAAAATAGAAGGAGGAATGCAAAAGGTAAGAGGTATTCTTCAAATAAGATAAACTATCTCATGAATCTATTAAAGATACAAATGGTGAGTACCTTTCTCACCATGTCACTACCTAGTTTTTGACAGATGCATCCCCAAAGTATCTTAAGAACTATGAGGATTGCATGAATCATCATAATTGTAATTTTTCTAATATGAGATTTTTTAAGTAATGAATAAAAGTTTAATTTATCTGAAAATTCATTAAGTTTGTCTTATAATGGGCCTAACCCGCAAGCCCTATTGTACAAATTTTGGTTCGCAAACTTTTCAGTTCACGTGAATAGTAGCCCGATCTGATGTCTTTTTGTGCAAATTAGTGGTTTCCTAATATTCTTCTAATTCTTAGTCATGAACATTATATATAGTTTTTATATATCTTCAACTATGTTCATCAAAAGAATGGTAGCTCAAAGAAACCTAATGAAACAATCATCCTTGATGAGGAAGATATCAAAGAGGAAAGTTCCTTGCAAGATGCCTTAAGAAAAAGGGTGGCTATCTTTGAAAGAATAAAATTTAAGTATACAAAATCTATAAAGGATTAACAAATTATTGCAATAATTCTAAGATTGAAATTGCAAATCTTCAATGGAAATTGAATCATCGATTGATGGTCAAACCGAGATCCTTGAGAAACTGAAGGTCATGATCATAAACCATAAGAAGCTCATCACTGAATGCAAGAATCTCGGGAGTTTGTTCGAATTGTAAACTGAAAGGTTGGAATCCTAACTCACTAACATGGTATATCCACCGTTAAACAGATCAAGGATCTCAGTGAGTCATTTTATGATGGCGTGCTTGAAAGGTATAAATAGATTGATGAAGTCTGAGTCCGGTTTTTAGGTTTTTAATGGTTTTTATAGTTGTTCTCTTCATACTTTTACTAGTTAACTCCTTGTAGGTATAGATGGGGAAAAACGAGTTGTTGGTTTTTAAGGAATTGAGGAGACGACCGTGCGGAGGAAACTCCTTGAACCGGGCAAACTGCTTAACCTCATACATATGCGCTGCAAGAAGGGAGTGCTTTGAGTTTGAGAGATCAATCTGTAGGACTCCGGCCTAAACCAAGACAATGGCCGTTCCAGAGTCAATTCTGTCGTAAGAGAGGATGGGTCAATCTATAAGAGGGAAGCTGAGAAATGTGTGAGATCAATGGTGATCTAAGATTGTAGGTGTGTTGTGTATTCTGAAATAAGATAAGTTCTGAATGATTGAATTCACTCTATTAAGAGTAGTTGTTCAGACGTTGAGTTGTTAATCTCTTGTTGTTTGTTTGACGTAAGCTTGTCCTGTTTTTCAATCATGATTCAGAACCTTATTTATATTGCTTAATTGTGAAACACCTTGATCCCATGAAGTGTGGCAGTTGCTGGAGTCAAAGAGTGGGGAAGTGGAAATCGTGTTAAAACCAGTTGCTCATCGTGCAGAGACTTGGTTGATTTTCCATCCACTACTTTGCTAACTCCTCCAATCGGTGCACAACTTACTCACATTCTCATCGTGTGTATGAACACACGTGCCGTAGACCTCCAGACCAAAACCCTAGTTAATATCCCCCCCATGTAACACGATTGATGTCTCGTGATTGTGGAGTCTGCAAGGCAGACGTGTATTTAGTTAGTTAGTTGCTGACTTCATGGGACGATGAGTCCTTGTATTGCTGAGTCGAACGTGATTTGCAAATGTTCTGAGACTCATGAATTTAACGTGTCTGTTGAGACAGAGGTACGATTCTCAAGTAAAGCGTTGATAGTTAAGGTGAGCAAATATTGCTCATTCGATGGATTGTTGAATATTGATAGCTGAACCAATATTCCTTAGTCTGAGCAAATATTGCTCATCTGAGCAAATGTTGATCGTTTGATGAATTATTGGTAGCAGGACCAAATAAAATATTAATTTAAAATGAACTAAACCGAGTATAATTAATAAAAATGTTGATCATGGGATCAACGTAAAATTATTAGCGTTTGAATCTGGATTTATGAACCTTGGACTCGAAACCCTAATTCTATCAATTGATGATTTATTGAAAACCAACCACTGAGTGAAGGAGGGACCGGCTACATGGGATGATGAATCGACCATGTAGCGCCCAGATGATCAAGTGAGAAAATACCAAAGTCTCTGAAGACCAGTTGATGAAAGGATGATTAAATGCTGGTTGAATCATTTATTAAAATAATGCTCGTCTGAGCGTTAGGTGATAAAACCTAATTAATTATGAAGAGATGAGGGACCGACCAAGGGGTCATGAAAACCGGCCCTGGTTGGTCATGGGACCGAATGACGATCGTTTTATGAAAATTCCAAATTGTTTGGAAGAGTTTGAACCTAATGTGAACAAATTAGGTCAAATGATGAAAGTATGAGGGACCGGCCTCTTGCAAGCCGAAGAGCCAACCTTGGTCGGTCAAGGTAATATGCTCATGTCACTAAAGTGTTCGCGTATCGATCCCGAGAATTTTGATATTTTCCGGCGTGCATTTGAGCAATCATTTTAGAAAATATGAAGAAATCAAGGTTTTTGCTCAAACTGAGGAAACTTCATAAGATGAAAGAAATAATAATAATAAAATGAAGGAATCATGAAGTGTGGGACCGACTATGGCCAAGGCGTGACCGGACGGCCAATTAGCCCGTCCCATGGCACTTTTTCCTAATTTTATATTATTTTTCATGATTTTAGGGAAATACCATGAAACCAAGAAGTTTGTTGAAATAAAGGAGTTTTCCTTGAAGTGAAGGAGTTTCCATGAGATGAAGGAAACAAATAATATTAATAATAATAAAATAAGGGCGTGTGGGACCGGCTTGGACATGGTCGGCCGGCTAGGGCCCGGTCCCGTGAGTTTTTCCTAGTTTTATATAATTTTATGTATTAGTTCCATGATTTGAAGGAAATATCATGAAATCAAGGAATTTCCTGGGATGAAGGAAATAATAATAAAATAATAAGGAATGCAAGGTGTGGGACCGTCCACAACTAGGATATGACCGGCCGGCTAGTAGGCTTGGTCCCGCACACCTTTCCTAATTATTTATTATTTCCTTGATGTGAAGGAAACACCATAAAGCGAGGAGTTTCCTTGAAACGAAGGAATTTTGTTCAAATGAGGGAATTTTCATGAGATCAAGGAAAATAATAAAAATATGATAAAATATAAAATTGGGCGTGGACTGCCACGCACGACCGTCCGTCCGGTGGGCCCAGTCCCCCAGCGCCTTGATTAATATTTTATTATTTATTATTTTCTTCCTATTTTGCATAGGTTCATCGTTCCTTCGTATTTTGGAATGCTCGTTCGTACATTCAGGTGCTCGTTAGTGCATGCATTATTGCTGAGTACACTTGCACCATTTTAGTCGGGGATTACTCGATAGTGGCTCAGATGCCCGTGTGTTGAATATTTATTACTAACCCATGAAATTACAGGGAAGAACCATCAATTGAAGTAATGAAATATTATGAAAACGTAGAATATTTTTCAGTGGATTAAGTTAATGAATCTAATGATTTAGGAATAATTAATTGATGGCTCTATACCAGTACGATCGTCTAGGAGCATTAATTATTTAGGAATTGAATGATATGAGCTTGTTGAAGCGTCATATTTCTTTTATATAGTCAGGGAAAACATTGTTACATCCTGAAGATGTTATTGCTCTATACTAGCAGGCAAGCTGTCTAGGAGCCGTCCAATCTTTCGATTCTATATAAAAGTAATTACTTGAAATTGCTCAAAAGATTTATGAGATATGCTGGTGCCTTTAGCTAAGAGATCGCACATCCACATATGTTCCGAGAGATAGTATTCTCAAATGAGGTTCTTGCAAAAGACGAGCTTTCATGCTTTCAATGAGAGACATGAGCCTCAATATTCATCGATTCTTTGGATCGGAGTATGTACAATTATGGTTTTACGATTTTAGCCTTTGTCGAAAATCCACCATCTGAGGGGAATTTTATTCTTATTTTTAAGGTGGAACACTAGCTTTTGGAGTAGTTTTTATGTGTTACATTAGCTATTCCAAATACTGTCATCTTGCATGTTTAAAGTTTATTTAATTAAATTTTATTTTGGAAGATGACTTGCAATACCTAATTATCTTCATGGATTACATATATATATATATTGCTTATTTTGTGAGATTTGTTCTTTGCTATCATATTAAGGTGATTAGAACATATATTTCATATTTTTATCATAGGTTAAACTCTTAACTCTTGCAAAAGAGAAGAAACCTATTTTGAGAATGGCAGTTTTGATCTCTCCACGATTACACTTTTGTGAATAAATCTACAGGATTATGTAAGATATTCTCTAGGAATCTTCATCGCTTTGATTACATCACCACCTGTGGGAATAAGTGGTGAACTTTAATCTCTCATACATGTCTAGATAAGTTATAATTCTTATGTTGAGTCATATCACACTAATTGTTCTCTTGTTCGTAACTGGTATAGAGAGTAGTTTTTGTCGATGATTATGTTTCTCACGAAAATCTTGTATCTTAGTGCCTCTAACATTAAGATCGTTATTTTTAACTTCTTTGTTCGTAACTGGCGAGAAGAGAGAAAAATATTGGAATACCTATTTATGTTGTTCGTAACTGGCAAGTAAATGTGTATGTACAAGGAAAATCCTTCTCTTGTGATTAGAGAGAAGGTCACTCATGTTGTTCTTTGGGGGAATGACATCAAATGGAGGAGAGTTCTTTTGAACTTGTACTTAATGGTAATATCTTTGTGGGGAGAGATGATGTGGAATTGAAGGGGATTCTTGTACCTTTATATTTCCTTGACAAGAACCGAGTTCACTTAGCTTGAATTCTAAGAAACCCATGGTCTTTGAAAACTATAAATATAGATGCTCTTTCAACTGGAAAATTCAATCCCTGGCACTTTGTGTGCTAGTTGATTCTTGAGTTGTCCTTTATTGACCTAGGTTTCTTCGAGAAACATAATTAGGTCTACGAATAAAAGACTTAGCTTTGGAAATTCGTGAAGCCAAGTCCGACTATCTTTACCTTGATAGTTCGTGTACCTAATCTTGCTTTTTTGTTATCGAGGTTTTCGTAATCTCTTTCATGAAAGATAGATCGTAATCAGAAAGTTATATTCGTCTCATACTTTGTGATTAGATATATGAAAATTGATCTTAATTAATATTTTGAAGACTGTTCTTGAGAGGTGGTTAAGAATCTAGGCTGCTCTTCGGGAGTCGTAAGTTCCATATTTGTGAGGTTTGCTAGCTTTGTCTATTGCAAACAAATTTCCTCATATTGATCTTTGATCTAAACATAAATAAAAATTGTCTTATCTGTTAGAGGAAGATTGGTATCAAAATCTTAACTTAGGTTGAAGCAACTCTTAAGTTGTAAAAACTCAACTAAGGAAATCAATTATGTAGAGGCTTGCGAGGTTCAAGAGACGTAAAGAGCGCGACTGTAACTGAACCACTTGGAGGGTGGATTCGGTTTCAACACATTCCAGTCCGAAGTCTGATAGTTGTCAAGTGTCTGTAAGGGATTTATACGATTTGCGTTCAAATATGGACGAGGTCCCGGGGTTTTTCCGCTACATCGGTTTCCTCGTTCCAAAACTTCTAGTGTCTTTTTGTTTTTCCTTTTCCGCATTATATTGTTTATCTTTATAATTGTATTGACGTTAAGTTATACGTATTCAATCTTAGTAGATACGTCTGTCTAATTGTGATTGAATACGAGATTTGTTTCTTGTGGAGTTCGTATCTTGAAAGATAGATAACAAGTTTAATTACTTGGCAGAATTTTAATTGGATTATCTGGATACGACTAGATTGATCTTGGATATTGATTTTTTATATCGTACAAGTACTCTTCTTAACAATCAGGTTCACATACTCTTGTCTATATACATATTGATTGAGAAGAGGTTAGAGATATAAACTCTATATACATATTGTCAAGGATCATTTAGTTGGTCTACTTACATTTGTATTAAGGTTTGTCCATATAGGTTGCTGAACGAAAAAGTTGGCGGTGTACTTGGTACCCCTGTATTTTCAAAGACTTTTGATACCAATCCTCCCTATTTCTTTTCCCTTTAGCTCAATAGATCAAGGCTTGGAAATCTTTTTGCAATAGACAAAGCTAGTAAACCTCACAAATTCGGGACACTTACATTCAGTTAGCTCAGAAGCCTAGATTATTAACCACCTCTCAAGAACAACCTTAAACCTATCAATTAAGAAGAGTTTTAGATATCTATCTTGAGGAACCACAAAGTCTGAGACGAAGAGAACTTTGCGATTTCTATCTATCTCATTCCTGAAAGAGATTACTAAAACCTCGATAACATAATGAACAAGATCGGGATACAAAAACTATCAAGGTAAAGGTAGTTTGATCTGGATTCAAGAATCCCCAAGTGAAGTTTTTAAGTCGTAAACCTAATTATGTTTCTCATAGGAAACCTACGTTCATAGAGGACGACTCTATAAAAAAAATAGGATACATAAGTGTCAGGGATTGAATTTCCTGGTTGTTTGAGTCTCTTATAGATTTTCAAGACTAAGGGTTGCTTATAATTCAAGCTAAAATGAAATTCTTGTTAGGAGTCAATGTAAGCATGTAAGAAATATGTCTTGAAATCACATAGAAGAATATACATTATGGTACGTGTACCGGAACCATGTATAATGATAGTTCTTGGAAAATATGCCTTTCGAACTTAAAAGCAACATCATATTCATTTAAATACTGAAGATTTAATTCATGATTATCAACACATAGTGTTTTAGTGATCAATGATGTCTTAGAGGTGTTTATGAGAGTCTTAGGAATGCTAAACATGCATACTTGAGAAAATAGTCTATAAGCATCTAAATGATTCGTGTTGGGTAGGTATGCGAAATAGTACGCGTACCTATGGCCAGTTTGTGAATTCAGGGACTAATAGCACTTATACTTGGTATGTGTGCCGCTGGGTTATTCACGAAATCAGATCCTTTACAGTACTCGTACTAGGTACGTGTACTTGAACCGTTCACGAATCCAAAACCTTTAAGGTATGAGTACTAGGTACGTGTACCGCGCCTATTTTATGGAACCTTATATATCTATGGTATACATACTAGCTACATGTACCTACCGTGAGTCAAGATTTCAGTAAGTTCTTGAAACTCTCTTTTGATTTTTTGAAACATTCCTAAATACCATGGATATAAAATATCATTGCTTAGGAAATTTTTGAATGATCCATACGACACAAACATAGTTCTTGAACAATAAATTACTTCGAACTAATATTGCTAAGGATTTATGAACATTCATTGCTTGAATCATATTTTGAGATGTTTAACAAGATAAGCTTGACTCGAAATTTCTTCTTTTCAATATTAAATCTACCAGAAGTTATACGACGTAGTACCATATAGATAAAATGTGATTCATGTAAGTAATTAGAATGCTTTAGTCTTCACATACCTCTTGTTGATGAAGTTTTCCAAATGTCTTCGTTAATCTTCAGTCTTCCATTTTCGAGGGTTATTAAGTGATGTCTGATACTCAACTCCAACTCCTAAACCTAGTCGGAGACTTGACTTTAGTAGACTAGAAATCAAGATATATTTTTGTGCATCTAACATTGGAAAAAAGCTTGAGATAGCAAAACTTGCGAGTTTGGCCAAGCAATGCTTTCACAAAAGTTGTAGTAGTCGTTTCCATCCCATCGGCCTGGGGAGGAATTTCCAAAAGGTTGACGGGCATACCACGTAACGATGAGATTAGCGGTGGTATTCTCGCCATGTATTGTGAATCGACTTGATCGTCGTTGACCTCAAACATCCAAACCTATCCGATTTACCATATAATAGTGTTCCCTTTCCCTCCAATGCTTTTGGATCGGTAGTGGCGTGTAATGATATGCCCTTGCCCAAGTCATGTCTAAAAATGTGTTGTGAAGACTCTTCCACAACTTCTTGCTTAAAACCAATTTGTATCATTACACACAATAGATCATACATGGAATATCTGCTTGGGTGAAATAACAGTCCGTTGTAGAATGTAACATTATCGGAAATTATAACATTTTGTTGGAGATATTTTTTCAAACTTGCAAGGATTAAAGACTATATTATTAGACGTAATTTGGTTTAAATCTAATATCATGTCTACTAGTTTCCTCTTATTAACTTCAAATGGACCCTTTTTGAACGAGTATTTGAGGGCTCTTGGATGATGCGACTACCAATTTGCATTTTTCTTCAACAATTTGTTGTGCACGAACAATGCTAGTGTTCATACGCCCAACCTTATGTTAAAATCAAACAAACTAACATATATGTCAAAATCAAAATCAAACAACATAATTGACAGATCGACAAAGTAACAAAAATAATAAAAATTGGCTAGTTGGCGCCTTGCTAGCCCCTCCGTATCCCTCTCATCAAATGTGCAACCACTGCGGTACCTCATGAAAATATTACAACATCCTCCAAAGGATCCAACAATCAGAAGAAGTTTGCATTCACTCGGTTCCCACTTGTGATCCTAGTTCCCCATACATATAGCAAAATAAAATCATGGGTCGCAAAAACAGTGATCCTTATAATAATCAACATGCTAGCAATATAAGTTTGGTATATTCCTATTATGGAAATTTTAAGACCTGGAAAGCTTCTATTGAGTACTATTCACTGTTTTGTTAATTGTTAATGATCATTTTGTGTTACCTGATATCATGATATGTGTGATGATATTCAAGAATGATACATATATTATAGTTTAAAATCCATTAAAACAAGCTATCAATGATCCGTTATTAAAGTTTATAATCCATTAAAACAAGTGAACTTATATTTTAAGATATTATCAGTTCCTGTATGACATCATGATAGAGATATGCTATTAAGATTTATCATTATCTTCTTATTAAAATTTTGGAACCGACTATATTCGACTGATATATGGGTTTGGCCCAATTCATTTGTGATTCAAGTTGGCTGAATATGAGTCTTGCTAGCTGGCATATAAAGATAACAGAGACTCATGTTCATATTATGGCGGTGACTTTAGGTAAATGTTGAGCTATATAGTGATGAAGCATAAAGAGATTATAATCGCTTCTTTCACTTTAAAGCTTGTATCCATTGAATTTTGATATGGCTGTGTTTATTCATAATGAGGTCAGTAAAAATTAAAAATAAATAAATATACCTAAGTTAAGGTGAAGTTTAGGAAAGGAAATAAAACCTAGTTTCTAGCTTTTCCTTTTAAAGAGTCTATCTCAACAAGAACCGACGAAAGTAAAACCAGAGGAGAAATTTTAAAGGAGTTAGAGCTCAAGACAAAGGAAAGTTGGTTATTGCTCTATCAATTCTTATTTTTAATTATTAGGTTTCAACTTTGTAGATACAAGAGAACCTATTGAGTTTGGATTTTTAGTTTAGGTTATGAGTTTTTTTTCTTCCTCACATCTGAATCCCATGTACTGTTTACATCTTAGGTTAAAATTGAACTATTAGAAAGTAGTGTTTTTTGTGTGTGTTTTCATCACTAGTTCATAAAGACCCGACCAAAATTTAACGTCGATCAGATAAGTACAGGTACCCGAAATAGCTGTGCTACAGAGACTATAAGTACATAATTTTGCCAGAACATGAAAGGTTTGATACATCTAGTTTAGAAGTTAAGGTTAACGTATTAGTTGAGTTTTGGATATGGGAAACCCTTTCTCATGGTTATGCTACTGTAAAAATTCCAAAGGAAGTTGATTTTGGGGAGTACCCAAATTAGGCAAAGTTCTATAGATACGACTGTAAGTTTTCAGTCAGAACTGTGCATAAAATTTTGTCATAACTTGAGATATAACTGTTACTTTTGTTTCAAATTTTATGAAATGATCCTAATATAGTTGTAAATGTATGGTAAAGTTTTCATCATGTTATAATCTGACTAAGCCATGATTCTTACAGTTAAAGCACATAATGTTTGCATGACCTTTTTCTTGAATTATTCGGAATATGGTTGAAGCTTGGGTTTTGCTTGAAGGTGTTGGTCTATTTGGATGATTTATATGGTTGATGTATATATAAAAGACTATACAGATAAATTGAAATGCGAGAGCTTATTTAAGAGCTGAATGCTTATACGATTTTTTTTTTACTATTCGCAGAAAGCTATCTCGTGTTAAACTATTTGTGTAAGAGGTCCGGTCCATAATATCGCGCTTGTGAGTACCATTGGCCTGTAAATTGGGGTTATCTATGCTATGGGTATAGGGCCACAATAATATCATGCTTCTGAGCGCCGGTGTTGAACAAATTTAAAATGTTTATAGGTTATGTTGGTATGTGTTTCTTTGAGTGTTAACGACCGAAGGTAAGCGATAATATTATGGGATTTTGTGTTATTCTTGTACAATTTCTTTACTCTCTTTGACAAGTTTTGTTTGTCCTTTGTCCCTCCAAAGGTTTCTTTTAACATAAGTAACATGTTCGCCTTGACTGTACACTTACCATTAAAATGAAACTTTGCTTTTGAAGTTTCTTCATCCTAACCAAACAACTTCTTAGTAAGAAAGTGCAACTGTTTCCAATCTATTTCCTCAGTATAATTTCCTTTCAATATAGCTTTACCTCGCACAGCATGGCCTAGAATTTGTTGAGCATCATCAGGACGAAGGTCATCTTACCACATGGGAAATATATGGTATATATCAGTTTCTCCATAAAACCTTTTGATGAAGCAATTCACCGCGACATTATCATAATCCACGTAATTAAGGACCGCTGGTAATAATCCGGATTCTTCCACTAGGTTTCTAACACCTTGAAGTTCACTTTCCAAATCCCAAGAATTAATCGATTCGTGTGTAAATATACGTACCGCATCCTTATGATCTACAAAACGAAAACGTACAACAATATAAATGAATTATATGATAAAAATTATAAGAATATTTTTTTATAATTGAATGAATTATAACAATATTCGTGTGTAAGATTATTAATAATACATGACAAAATACGGATAATATTATATATGTTTTATAGATGATATGAGGCCAGAAATATCTCAGAGACGAATAAGACTTCATCGTCATCTAGCTCACCCAAAAATGGCCATCTTCTCGGTCGAGTAGCATTTCTTTGGCGGGTATATGGCCATCTTTTACTTTCAAAGTGCTACTTTGCCTAGTTTTTGTTTTTCCTTTGAACTTCTTCTTGTACGGAATTTGTTTCTTTTCGAGTTGAGAACTTCCTCCTCTCAACTCCTCTTCAGGTTCACCAGATGGATAAAATGCTACGATTCCTTTCAGGGTCATCTTTATCAAATCCTCATTTGTCTGCCCCTAATCATTTAGTGATACCTCCATGGTTTGGAAGGGACGTTGGATAGGCGAAAACTTCATTTCCTTTCAAAGATGCAGATTCCTTTGACCCTCTCTTGGCATTTTTATTGGTCCTAAATCATAAGACATAAACATCAAACTCCATCAATAAACTATGCATTACAACCTATGAGTAAGACCAGATATTACGACAATCATCATTGAATCATCTAAGGAGGCGTCATTGCAACACCAAAGTCGGCATTGAAAAATAAACAATCAACATTTAAAAAGTTTTTTTTCGATAATGCCGAGTATGGTCAATGTCACAACGGAGAAATGAAAATTTTGAAACAATTTCTCAATGGAGAAAAATAAACAGTCGGCTTTGAAATGAAATATTGAAACAATGCCGACAAAGGTAACCAACAATCGACATTGATATAATTTCAATCGACTATGCCGACTCATAAAATGGAAAATGAACCCAGTTAACTTACAGAGGAGTCGACATTGCATTCAAACATAAAACAATATCGGCTAAGATTGTCGGCATTGTATTCATCCACAAACAATACCTATCTTGTGATATTTCATTCATATATAGACCAATGCCTAGGAAGTTACTCGTAACTCAAATTTAACCTAATTTTTGATTTAAAACCTAAAAATTCAATCACGACACTACTAAAATTAGTGGGAATCACTTAACTTCTCACAAGGGGCCATGTTAGGTTGATCATCTGAGTCCTCTTCCTCTTTTTAATTTGTAATTGCTTGTGATTTATCTTGCACAACTTATTTTGCTTTCTTTTGAGACACAATTACAACTCGAAGATCAATGCTCACCCTTTGGCATTGTCTCGTTCTCGCTTTCATTTTCCTTAGGAGTTATAAATCGATGATTTTTTTTTTATTTTGAATCGTCGATCAATTGACGATGAAAGTTTTACAGTCAGCAGTTGAAGAAAGGGGATACAAAATAATTTATTTATTTTAAGTTTTTTTTTTTCAGTTTCCACCAAGATAAAGGTTAATATGGTCTTTTCGTCAACAAAAAAAAAGAAAAAAACTTAACCAAAATCCAACCCCATGTAACTATTGGTATACCCCAATTTGTGGGAGTATCCCCTGGCCCAAATGTAGGTTCGTTTAAAAGACATCATCTTTTACTTAAAAATTGGATATGTACGCCTGGTTAGAGATTCTCCAATATTCAGTGTGGTTGTTTAATATGTGGCACCACCTTAAAAACATCCTTTCGATAATTATATTTACTATATTAAGGAATACATACCTAAACACTATTAATCTCCAACCCATAAATTTTTGTAACATTTATATCATTATGTGTCTTTTATTTGTTGATAGACTAGGATATGACCCATGCCGTGACGGCACGGGATTTAATTTGTTCTCGGTGTTGCCGAATGATTGTTTCTTATCGTATTTCGACATATGTCCTGTTAAATATAACTCCAGTGTTATTACATTGTGTCATTTTTGCCTAGTGTTATTAGAATTTACTTTTTTACATACATACGCTAGACTTGTTTGCTCAAGACGCTGTTACGATGATGATCTCTAATAAATCACCTATTTTGACTTAAATTTGTTTTTTTTTTTTTGGTTGAAGCATACTTAAATTTGTTTTGAATGCATAATTTTAGACTAATAATTAACCAAAAATATGTAAAGGTCTAATAAATAGCGGAATTGTGGAATTTTACGTAAACATTTGTAAAATATGGAAACATTAAAATTGAACGACAACAACTTTTACATGACTACTACCCCATACTATTCCAATACCTTTTACAAAATTCTTTGAAACTTTGGAACAAGTTCTAAAATTGTATACAAAGAGAAAAAGAATATAAGAGCTGATGCATATGCTGGTGTTCATGTTCCCAAAATCCAACATGTCGTGGTTCCATACATACTTTTTCAATTTTGCCTATGCATACAAAAATATAGGATTAACACCCAACTTACTTGAGTAAATCAAAGAGAATACATGTATGCACACCATTTTGTAGATAACCTTGAAAGGAACATTAATGCTTGATGACTCTAGGAGGCCAAATTTAACCTATGTCTAACCAACTATTTAAGATAGACCATTCTATACCGAGAATGATTGCATATATCCGTATAAGTGGATTGTTGTTAGGAAAATCTTTCATCGAGATCAACATGCCAACGATCAAACTGAATAAATTATTTGCAAAAGCATGAGTTCTAATAGTTCACATGTATAATTTGAGAAAAATATCAGTTCCACATTATATTAAAAAGAACATGAAATTTAATAGCTTATTTAAAAGAGTAGCTTGAAGTGAGACTGCTGCAACGACCAAATGCAAGAGAAAGTAATTTTTAATATAAGAAGGTATTGTTGTTGGTGTTCCAAACTTCTCCAGTTGCATATCCATATTCATTATGAAATACTGTTACAAATTAACCTTTATAAGGAAATATTGTGCCTAAGGAAATTCCTCATGGCTATCGCACAGGCTTTCTAATTTGTTACAATATCAAAATAAATTACTCAACATAATTGATTTCAAACGACTAATCTATAAGAAAGTGACACACTAACTCAACATGATCTTGTCCTGATTGAATCATAGACACTTGAGAATAAAAAAAGGGTAGGGAACCAAGTACGATATTGGAAAGAGATGTAAGATTTAGTTTTAGTCTCATTAATTAACACGACACATGCCACCATCTATTTGTTTTCATCCATCATTTTACCGTGAACATAAATCATCAAGCAACTGATTACTGGTTTTATTCCCTAAAAAAAATTGAATTTTTATTGAACCAACCGACGTTCTAAGACCACAATCCCAATTCATAATCTATGTTGCTATTGGACACTACCAACATATTTTTCATAAAATATTTTCTAGATTTTCCTTGTTCAGCGAATTCCCAACAAACAGATTTCACAGACCGATATTGGTATAATTATCAGGTAACACACTAATAACACAAACTCTGACTTTCATTTATCCTGTAAAAACTGAAATATAGAGACTGTTGCAAGAACCAATGTATTGGGTGTTGGATCTCTAATAACAAAATATCTTATTTCGAAGTACATGCATAAAGAGTTAAAAGAGCCAAATGATATGAGAAAACTTACAATTCTACAACCTCCTTGTTCCTGTCAACATCTGTAGACTTTCGTCACAAAGCATTCACATAATTGATAATTTACATTATTTGCTCCAACCTCTGTGGTGTTATACAAAACTGAGCTTAAAACTTATTGAGAATTGTACGAACTGAACATATAGTAGGTCCCTGGAAAAAAATACCGAACTTTTATACTTTATCCAAGCTCAATTGGTATTAAGGGTCCAAAAGTAGCTTGCAAAGTGAGACCAACAAGATCATTTAAACGCGAATAAACCTTTCACCCGACCTTATATATATCCGGCAAACGAATCCGACCTTGCGCAAACCCCTAAATAACATGTTAATAATAGCTATATCCTATATTATACTTCATGAACATTGCTACAATGGACTCTAGCAAAGTGCTATATTCATCCGGAATACGTAATGAAAAGATTTTTACCAAACCTCAATGTACAGAAACAAATATTGGTATTTAACTCGACAGACAAAACCAACATCTGTCCCTTCTCCCTTGCTTTAGGTGGTATTTCATTTCCGAAAAAGTTTCGATGAACCTGCAAATTTGAAAAATTAAAATGATAATACAACTAAATGCAAAGGCAAGATTTTAAAATATTTTATAAACTAACCTAAACTGAAATTAATTAGACTTCTAATGATTTAACTCAAGTAAGAAAAGCACTAAAATCATCACATACACACGTAACAACAAATACAACAAAAGAAAAAAATGCCAAAAGATTCCAACTTACCAATACAACAAAAATGGACCAAAGATTTTAAAACCAAGAGTGCCAAAGTAAACGAAGGACAACAAAGTAAGACTAATTTATAAATGTTTGAAACGTCATTTTTGTTAAATCAAATTAAGAAAATCAAAGAACCTAATCGACAAATGGATCGCCTCTATAATTATTCACATTACAATATAATACCTTAAAATAATTTGTGCACTTGGATACAAAAAATGTCTATTTTTCGGTATTTGGTTAGTAGAATCAACTTCCATTTGCCCATATTCGAGGTCTACGAAAGTGAAAAATTTTGGGATAGCTAAAGCCAGCAAGATTGCTATAAAAATTAGATTGATATATATATATATATATATATCTATATTATAAGGGACAATGGTGTTTTTCCATATGGACGGTCATCTACATTTCAGACACATAAAGGACGGTTCAGATTGAGTCATATGTTTTGGTTTTTCAATTTACATTTTAGCATATAAAGAAGGGTTGAGATTGAGACACTGATTTAAGATTTTCAATCTACATTTCCAAGGGTCCAGATCGAGCCACATATTTCAATCTCCACTTCACCCACCCTCCCAGTGTCATTTATTTGGAGTTATTCTTCCTATTCAATGTGAAACCATTTCTTTATTGTAAATTAAACTCCCTCTTAATTCATGCTTCAAAAAAAAAAAAAAAAAAACATTGTTTTCTTTCATCTTCTTCATCGTCTATTTTTTCATCAATTTTTTTTTTAAAAGATCTTCTTATGCCCGTAATATTTCAATTTCTCCAATGTGTAAAATATTTCTACCAAAGATTATCTCTTTATCATCCACTGCATATTAGAAAGACGGTTGTTCTCTTATAGTTTGTACTTTTTTATAGTTTATTAATTTTCATCAAAATTTCTTTTCATCCAATTGTGTTTTTAAATCCGGGTTATTGAGAAATGTTTCAGATTTTTGATTATTTTTTTTGTGGTTTTAGGGTAAATTTGTGTAAAGATTAGATTAGCGCTCATTAGATTCATCAAATGGTTTTAAAGTGCAGTAGCTGCAGCGTTTTCAACTTAATGTTTGTATTTCTCTCTGCTCTGTGCTCTCTGAATAATTATATTGTAATGTGAATAATTATAGAGGCGATCCATTCGTCGATTAGGTTCTTCGATTTTCTTAATTTTGTAGAAATATTTTACACATTGGAGAAATTGAAATATTACGGGCATAAGAAGATCTTTTAAAAAAAATTGATGAAAAAAAGACGATGAAGAAGATAAAAGAAAATAATCATTTTTTTTTTGAAGCATGAATTAAGAGGGAGTTTAATTTACAATAAAAGAAGTGGTTTCACATTGAATGGGAAGAATAACTCCAAATAAATGACACTGGGAGGGTGGGTGAAGTGGAGATTGAAATATGTGGCTCGATCTGGACCCTTGGAAATGTAGATTGAAAATCTTAAATCAGTGTCTCAATCTCAACCCTTCTTATTGTCTCAATCTCAACCAAATCTTAAATCAGTGTCTCAATCTCCACTTCACCCACCCTCCCAGTGTCATTTATTTGGAGTTATTCTTCCCATTCAATGTGAAACCACTTCTTTTATTGTAAATTAAACTCCCTCTTAATTCATGCTTCAAAAAAAAAAATGATTATTTTCTTTCATCTTCTTCATCGTTTTTTTTTTTCATCAATTTTTTTTTTTTAAAGATCTTCTTATGCCCGTAGTATTTCAATTTATCCAATGTGTAAAATATTTCTACCAAAGATTATCTCTTTATCATCCACTGCATATTAGAAAGACGGTTAGTTATTATATTTGTTCTCTTATAGTTTGTACTTTTTTATAGTTTATTAATTTTCATCAAAATTTCTTTTCATCCAATTGGTGTTTTTAAATCCGGGTTATTGAGAAATGTTTCAAATTTTTGATTTTTTTTGTGTGGTTTTAGGGTTAATTTGTGTAAAGATTAGATTAGCGCTCATTAGATTCATCAAATGGTTTTAAAGTGCAGTAGTTGCAGCGTTTTCAACTTAATGTTTGTATTTCTCACCCGAGAAATAAATTGACTAACTATATTTCTTCAGGGTCTCTTGATCTTCCCATGATGACAACAAAATCAAACAAATACACAAATCGTAATCCCCTTTCGATTTTCCATATGGGACAATGGTGTTTTTCCATATGGACGGTCATCTACATTTAGTATACATAAAAGACTAAGTTCGATTGAGTCATATGTTAACTATAAGGGACAATGGTGTTTTTTCCATATGGACGGTCATCTACATTTCAGATACATAAAGGACGGTTCAGATTGAGTTCAATTTACATTTTTAGCATATAAAGAAGGGTTGAGATTGAGACACTAATTTAAGATTTTCAATCTACATTTCCAAGGGTCCAGATCGAGCCACATATTTCAATCTCCACTTCACCCACCTCCCAGTGTTATTTATTTGGAGTTATTCTTCCCATTCAATGTGAAACCACTTCTTTTATTGTAAATTAAACTCCCTCTTAATTCATGCTTCAAAAAAAAAATGATTATTTTCTTTCATCTTCTTCATCGTCTTTTTTTTCATCAATTTTTTTTTTAAAGATCTTCTGATGCCCGTAATATTTCAATTTCTCTAATGTGTAAGATATTTCTACCAAAGATTATCTCTTTATCATCCACTGCATATTAGAAAGACGGTTAGTTATTATATTTGTTCTCTTATAGTTTGTACTTTTTTATAGTTTATTAATTTTCATCAAAATTTCTTTTCATCCAATTGGTTTTTTTAAATCCGGGTTATTGAGAAATGTTTCAGATTTTTGATTTTTTTTTTGTGGTTTTTGGGTTAATTTGTGTAAAGATTAGATTAGCGCTCATTAGATTCATCAAATGGTTTAAAGTGCAGTAGCTGCACCGTTTTCAGCGTTTTCAACTTAATGTTTGTATTTCATCTACATTGGAGAAATTGAAATATTACGGGCATAAGAAGATCTTTAAAAAAAAAAATTGATGAAAAAAAAGGCGATGAAGAAGATGAAAGAAAATAATCATTTTTTTTTTAAGCATGAATTAAGAGGGAGTTTAATTTACAATAAAAGAAGTGGTTTCACATTGAATGAGAAGAATAACTCCAAATAAATGACACTGGGAGGGTGGGTGAAGTGGAGATTGAAATATGTGGCTCGATCTGGACCCTTGGAAATGTTGATTGAAAATCTTAAATCAGTGTCTCAATCTCAACCCTTCTTTATATGCTAAAAATGTAAATTGAAAAACCAAAACATGTGACTCAATCTGAACCGTCCTTATGTATCTGAAATGTAGATGACCGTCCATATGGAAAAACACCATTGTCCCTTATAATATAGATATATTCTCTAATTTTTTAGGTAATTTATCAATAAAACGATCAAGATAGATAGAAATCATCAAAGTTCTCTTCATCTCAGACTTTGTTGATTCCACAAGTTTTATACTTGTGAGGTGAATAATAATCTAGGCCACACTTCGGGTTTCATAAGTCCGGATTTATGATCAAGTGAGCAGCTCAACAATCGATCAAGATCAGCATCCTCGATTTATCAAGAAAAGATAATTGGACATGGCTTCACGAATCCCAATGAAGTCTTTGTAGTCGCTAAACCCTAAAAGGGTTAGGAAGAGGATGAATCTAGTTACAACTAAGACACACCAAGGAAAGTAGTGTCGGGATTCAAAGATCCTAGTTGCTTGAAGTTCCCCTTTATAGACATTCAAAGCAAAAGTTGCTTTAGATTTAAGCTAAGATAGCTTTGGAACCAAGCAATCAATATCCGCAGTTAGATGAATCTTTGAATATGATTTACATAAATAAGATATACACTCGGTTAGGTGAAACCGTAACCGAACCGTGTATAAAGACTATGTTTAAGGTGGTTAGCCGAAACTAGCCGATTTGAACTTATAAGCTGGAAAACATCCTCTGAGTAAACTTCCAATTTTAGAGATTCACTTAGAAGATGTTTTCTCAAAACTATGTCATTTCATCTTGACAATAGTTATAGAGGTTAGGATTGGAGAATGTTTCTGAGAAAATAAATAATACCATGTCCAGATTAAGACTTTTTTCCTCACACACATTTCGGGGGAAATCATAATATCTTGGCCGGATCTTATGCCGCTTGTTTGTGAGCCTATACCCATAGTGATTGCTCTAACACGCGTATTCTTTCTATCTTTCATTAATAATGAAAGTTTCATTGATGCGAATGAGGAGGTATACATAATAAACAAATCAGGTGGAAATTGTCTAGTTACCTAATTTCAACCATAAAGTTTTCGGTCAGAGTCAAAGGCACTGTGCACCTATCTATTTTACCTCAAGCAAAATAAATGTGAGGATTCCATAGACAGCTTTCACATTTTCTATCCACCGCGGGGTAATTTCTTGCCTGTTTTAAGACAAAAATCCATGAGACATGGTGTGATGCATAGCAAAACGAGAGCACATTTGCATGATATCAGCTGAAACTTGATCGAGATCTTAGGCTCATCATCCATATCGCCTGATCCTAATGCATGCATAATTCGGTTTCTTGGCCCCTTTAGTCTGCTTTTTCTCCGGTGCTCATCCATCTTATTTCATTTTAAGTCAAAACATGTTCATGGAACATTTTGTATGGATAGTGTCATCCTGATGTCAAGTACATAAAAAAAAAAACAAAAAAAAAAACTTATATTTAGGTTCTTGCTAATTTATATTTAGGCATGAGTAGGATTCCTATGACCTGAACTTAAAATGAATATATTTCCTGGTTTCCTAATCACATGCATAAGACTAAGTCCTATGGGCTAGATTGACCATTAAGTGTTGCAATTCAAAAAAAAAAGTGTGGTCTAAAAGTTAACACTAGTTCTCTCTCCTAGCAAGTGCTCGTAGTTCAACTAGCATCGAGATTGAAATGCTGAAAGATTCAGCGCTGAAAAAGTGACCTTAACGCTGAATGGTTCAGCGCTCACAAAAATCACAAAAATTACACGGATCACAAAAATCACAAAATTCGATCTGACGGCTGAAATTTAAAGCGCTGAACCAAACAAATATGGACAAGGGTCCCAATGACGTGGACTGCTAATCTAGCTGCTAGATTAGCACTCCCATAGGACTTAGGAGGTTGTCCTAACTGACATGGACTGCTAATCTAGCTGCTAGATTAGAAGACCATAAGGCTTAGTCCTATGGGCTAGATATCTAGCAGCTAGATTGGCCATCCACGTCGCCCCTGGGCAACCTCCTAAGTCCTATGGGCTAGATCTCTAGTCGCTAGTTTGGCCATCCACGTCATCTCGTGAGCGCCTAACCATTCGGCGTTTTCGAGCGCCGCACCATTCCTGCTTTGTTACTTTTTGAACGCTCGAACGGTTCGGCGTTTCAATCTCAAACTGTTAGATTTTGTGAGCGCCGAATCTGTTCGGGGCGTTGAGATAACTTTTTTTTGAGCGCCGCACCATTCAGCGTTCAATCTCTTCGATTGTGCGATCATGAGCAAATGCTAGGAGAGAGAAGTAGCCAGATTGAGTGTTAACTTTTTTCCCACACTTTTTTCATGATTTGCAACACTTTTTAGCCAATCTAGCCCATAGGACTTAGCCTAAGCATAACCTCCGGAATGAGAATATCTTAATTTGTGGACTGCACTTTAATTATGATTGACAAAATAGCTGAAAGAAAGAAAAAACAAAGCAAAAGTGTGCGAGTGTGAGTGTCTTCCAAGTTAGTTAAAGTTCCCACCGCCAACATGACATAATACACCGCATAATGCTTAGCTTAGAATAAACAAAAGCCAACCCCTGATTAATTACTATAAATTAGAGTACACATAACCTGCTTCATTCTTGGTTACACCACATAAAACCAATTCTAGTATTTAACAACTCAATATAATCCAACCATGAAAAGTGAAGCATGTACGATGATGTGTTTGGAGATTCTAAAAGGCATGTCCGTAGACTTTATTGAATTGAAAATGAGAAATAAAGAAGGAAAAAGCACACTAGATTGTCTTCTCATGATGGAGACTTTTTTCTCCCTTGCATACTTGATTTATGATACTTAGAATGATTGTTAATCTCCGAATAAAATTTTAGTAGATGCTTCTTCTTTTTACAATTATCGGAGCCTGAAAATTAAAATTATCAATAGTTTAAATCGGTGTCAGTGAATTTCAAACTCAGATCATGAATATCATCAACCAATGACTTTGTCACTGTACTACAGTGACACTGGCTCTGTCAACAGGTTAAAGCCCACATAATTAGCCGTTATCCTCAAGGCTAAGAGCATGTTTGTTTTCTCACGACTCGTGGTCTGGATCCGACTCGGCCGAGTCGGATGTCGATCGTTGTTTTTATTTTGAGTCGATTCGACTCGCGATCTGAGTCAGACTTAAACCCTGACTCGGACCCGTTTGAGTCAGGTAATAAAATACCCCCGACTCATGGGACCAAGCCACTGACTCATAGTTTTGAGTCAGATGAGTCAGATCTGACTCAAAAAACAAACATATTGAGTCAGATCCAGATGAGTCAGGTGATTTCAGTCAGATCCAGATGAGTCATGAGAAAACAAACATGTTCTGAAGACATGGTGACCTTAGTCATTGGGCGTTCTGGGCCTGCAAGCACATTTTAACAAATACACTTCACCTAGAGTGCTAGACTGTTGGCCATCGATGAAACCCTAATTCCTCCATTAAAACAAGACAAATTCCTTATGTATAAACTTTACCTTATTTCTTACCATTTGACGTTGGAAATTCCACCCTTATAATGTCATGGGTTTCGAGTTTCACAATACATAATCCTATAATCAACTATCTCAACCACAATTCCGCGTATCTACACAGTAAACTCAAGGTAGGTGAAGCAAATGGTCAAACTAATAAGAGTCATTAGGTTACTTGGTAAACATGCAGTTACCAATTGAATAATATACTATATATAATACATATATAAGGGACAATGTTGTTTTCCCATATGGTCTACATTTGGGATACATAAAGGACGATCTAGATTTAAGTTTTTCAATCTACATTTTTAGTATATAAAGAAGGGTTGAGACCGAGCCACGGATTTAAGATTTGATCTAGATTGTGCCACATATTTAATAAGTTTTTTCATTTCCTCTACACCCTTCAAATGTCATTTATTTGGGAGTTACTTTTCCCATTTAATGTGAAATGGTTTCTTTTATTTTAAATTAAATGTATTTTAACTTAATCTCTTTCATAATCAAAATCTACATTTTTATAAATATTTTGTGATCCGGATTTATGTTGTATTGTTATTTCCCTTAGAATGTAGTAAATATTTTTCAATTTGTATTGCTACTTCTGCTAGAGAGTTTCAACCTCTTACTTGGTCTAAGTCATATACATGTTGGTATCAAAGGGATTGGGGATTCCTGATTATATATTTTTTTTCTTTATATTATCTATCTATATTATATATATGTGTGGTACAAGGAAGCTTATTTTGTCCATCAAATAAAGAAACAAAAAATCACACTAAGAAGTAGCAATACCCAAGCCCGTGCCGTTACGGCACGGGTTATATCCTAGTATAATACATATATACTCAAACATAAAAAATTATGATCAACAGCCTTACAGCCATATTAATAATCAATGACCGATTTGAGCATCAATATTTGCAATTAAAACCCTTGTGAATAGTTAATCAAATGTACCGTAGGTTTGTCATTCTCATATAACATATTGTACTTTAACCATTAAAAATCATGAAAGATATAAAATAAAATTATTAGCTATATATGACGCTATATTTTTTGGGGGGGAGGAGGGGGTTGAAGCATCATAGTATGTGCATCAGAGGGCCCATCCCTGAATGAAGTTATTCTCACTGCTATTCCCAACATTCCTAGCAAGGTTTGCTTCTTCCTGTTGCTGTTGCTGTTGCTGCTGCTGCTGCTGCTGCTGGTGTTGCTGGTGTTGTTGCACATAGTTGTGGTACCTGCCATTTTTGCCCAAAACTCTATAATGCCAAAAAATGAGTGTGTTTGCTGCATTTGTACTGGTTGACTACTAGGGTGTAAGTGGTCTTGACAAACTTATAAAGTTATAATCTAACCAGGGCATTTTCATTTCTAACAGGAAGATTGTATCATTCCAATCTGTCTTGATAGAGAAGAGAAAATAATGAACTACGAATATTTCAAGTGAATGTACATACCCTATCTGCAAAGTGGGTTCACAATCCATGGAATTAGATTGAGATGGATGAACAGAATAGTTATTGTTAGCAACCATTGCACTAGATTCCCATGATGCTTGAAGTGCTCTCAATGATCCTTGGCCTTCGGTTTCAAGCTAAAAAAATCAAAAAAACAAACCAAAAAAGTTCCTATAATTAGTGTTGGTTTCCGAATCGTTTACAGTACAAAGATTTATAGGGAAACTCGATCCAAGTAGTTTATGTGAATTATTATGGCACCTTATTTTTCAGCTGCTTGTTTATATCTCCAAGGTGTCGTTCCTGTTAGCATAAATTTGCAAAGTTTACTTTTACATCGCAAAATAGGATATTTGGAAATATGAACCGAACATGAAATAGATCATTCAAGTGAATGGGTAAGAAAATGATTGAGGCTAATGCAAGCACCGAAAACAATATGGTGATAAGAACCTAGGTAGGTATCAGATACCTTTCTGCGGAGTTCTTCCATCTGTTCCATCATTATTTGTGTCTGCAACGTTAAAGAAGAACAATATAGTAAATCAGTTTCATAGCAGCAAATTATTTGCCAGAAAATTTTATTAGTAATATTGAAAGAATGTAATAGATCACATTTGGTCCCTATTACTTCTTAAGTTTTCCTTGCTGTATCTTAACTCAACGGTTTTGCGCTTGAAGCTTGTTACCATGTTGAGTAATTTTGGACATAGGGAATTTACCTGAAGTATTTTTTTACCCCTTTCGCCTACCAGACAAAAGAAGTTCATTAAGGCTATTTATATGTAAAGGTTAGGAATACCTTTCTTTGCCTAGCTTGGGCAAGAGCTCCTTCTAGTTGTTTCTCAAGACTCTGCAACTCTTTCACACTAAGTGGTCCAAGATCTTCTCCAAGCAAATGCCTTACAAATAACAAAATAAAATGAAAGTCAGCATACTCAAAGATAACTAGTAAAACTATCTTTGAACTTGTAAAACTATGTTGGGAAGAGATTTAGATCATATGTAACCTTTGTGAGCGCTGTAGGGATTCATATTTTGCCTTCAACTTTGACACTTCTTGGTACCAGCTCTGCATCAAAAACAAATGTTAATTAAGCCAAAGCTGCCAAACTAGATAAAAATCAAGTACAACAAATTAAATAAACCAACAGATAGTATCCACCATCCATTACTTCCATTCAACAATTATGGAAAAATCATTCACAGTGATTAACAACGTAAAATGCACTAAATGTTGAAAGTAAATGTACTAAATGTTGAAAGTACGGTAAAGCTAGTGCTAGGCTGGATTAATCAGAACAAACTAGTTAATGTAGTCCATTTTTGGGGACAGAAAAACAAGCACTTCTTTTGCTGCATATTTTAGTTTAATGACTTCACATCAGATCATGTATAACAAATTAAACCCATGATGCCAAGTCACTCAGAAGTGAGGTTGAACAAGTTTGTAGGATAACAGTCCTGTGTTTGCATTCATTTCGATTTAAGTTCTTAATGCATACTTCTTAGAAGTTAACTTCGCCCTTTAAGTTAAATTTGTAACTGTGTATCTTTTTGGTCGGATAAAGATGTGGAAAGAATACAAACCTGGGTTTCGCGCTCGGCAGCAGAACTGTCTTGAGGAGTGTAACAACAACGCTGATATCGCTCAAGAGTTCTGTTCATACTGAAATGCAGAAAATCAAATACTTATTAGTGTAGCATAAAAACTAGGATCCACATTTCTTATATATAAAGCTATTCGACAAAGAAACAGCTCATTTAACTCAGATAACAGGCGAAACATCAATAAAGAAACAAGAAGCTGCGGCTTTATATAGAAAAATTTCTCCATTCAAACAAGGGGATCGATCACAAATGGGGATAGTTAAAATCAAATTCCGTCACACAAGATGAAGACAAGCACACACTTGCACTTCCTTTTCTACTTCATACTCAATGTGTAACTAAAGAAAATCCATATAGCTAATATCCTTGGCTGCAGTCCTAATATAATGATAGAAAAACCAAAAGACAAAACATCAAGAGAATTTAAGGTTGTTCAGAAAGTGTGGAAGCTTCCAAAAACAAATTGACCTAAAAAGTCATAAGATTTCACTTACATAGTTGAAATTTTCTACAGTGACTCAACTAAGATATCAGGAAATATACCTAAGTAGTTTTCTACTGTTTATCACTACTCACTAATGGCTCGACTAGCTAGCCATTCGATGGAATAGAATCGTAACTTGCTTAGCATCAAAATAATCCAGTGTCGTCAAGAGATTTGGGACTTTATGGAGAATGTTTAAGAGAATTAGACATATTCTGAAATTTAAGGTATGCTCTAACAGAACTTATTATGCCAACATTACAAACAAAGAAAACAAATGCTAAAGCTGGTTCTTGGTACAGTGACATTATCTAAATGATATGAAACAAAGCACTACTTTCACACAAGCAACAACAATACATTAGTACAGCAACATTCCTTACACGATTGGATATTAAAACATCTCTGCATAAAAGATTCAGAAAGTATGATTTTGGTAGAACTCAAGTATGGAAGCCAAAGATCCAAGATTCTCATCCAATTTTCTACTTATTAGAGCCTTTACTAAAGTAACCGGGAATAGTACAGTATGGGGCTCATTGGATGATTCTTGACATGCATGTCACAACTCAAAACCTCTTATGAACTACCACCACATTCCAAGTAATCTAGCATGCAATCTTTCAATCCCCATTAGTTTATAATCTTAATCAGACAAAACCAAACTCATCAGGTACTAGTTTATGATATACTTATCTAAATAAGATGCTTCTTTGTACTAGTTTTCATTACAACCTTTTAAGACCCATTAGTTTATCATGTCCATGTACTAGTTTATAATCTGAATCAGACAAAATCAAACTCATCATGTACTAGTTTATAATATATTTTTCTAAATTAGATTCATCTTATACTAGTTTATAATATGTATTTCTGAATATGATACTAATAAGCTACTAAATCATAGATTGCTGCAAATCAACACTAACAGTTCAGTTCATGTTACAGTCAAAACTGGCATTACTAGTATTTCATTTTGAAACTAAGATCCGCATGCACAATTTTTCCAGATCAGGAGAAAATCTATCATCTATCAGCTGCCTATACAGATCTTCCTTCCAACAAGTAGTACTATTACCATTTGAGAGTGAAACATATGATAAAACAAGAAATAAGAACTTTATAAATCTGTAGGCAGACAAGGCATAAATCTGATAACATGAAAAGAAAGAAAGAAACCAGAAACACAAGGCATAAATTTAACATGAAATCAACCAAAAAAATATTCCATATACATGAAACTAAGATAAGATTCTGTGTTAGCTACTTTGTATCTGTTGAGCTTTGTTGGTATTTAGGGTTAACCAGAATATCTCATTTCTTATAGATTCTTCTTCTATTTTTGTCATGGGTTCCAAAATCCTTTAACCTAATTACCTAAATACCTAAAAAATGCTTCCACAACAAGGAAAAATCACCTGAAACTTACTATGATTGTGTGATGTCTTAAGATTTCTTCTCAACTTCCATACTCAAAAAAAGAAAAAAAGAGAGCATAGATCTAGTGATAAGCTAAAGTACCCATAAAAAAACAAAGGATGAAGAAGAAGAATTAAACTGAAACCCTAGGTTCTTCATACTTTCCCTTTCTAGCCTGAACAAACATCTTCTAATTTCTGAAAACCCTAAAAAAAAATAAAAAATCAAAGACAATCAAATCTCATTAAAACATAGAGACAAGACAAACAGGCCTATAACCAAATCTGAGTTCCAAAACTTGAACTCTCACATCTGATGGCCTCTCAGAGGATAATAAGATGTTTTAATGATATAACCTAAATGACTGATGGATTTTCCAATGTCAAAAGTAAAAAGAGAGAAAGAAAAAAAAGAAGAAACAACTTTTCAGTTCAGTTCTTCTTTTTTCAGTTCAGCCTGTGTGCTGTAACTATTACTGAGAGAGAGAATGCTAGATCGAAAAGAACAACGGTCCGACTGGTGAGCTAAACCGTACAAGAAGAAGAGAAGATAATTTGGATAAATGAAAGCATTTTGGTACGAATACAAACCATCATCACTTGAACCGAGAGATATATCAGAAGAACTTGAATTCAGAAAATCAGAAATATAATCAGAAGCATGTGAGACGTGTCGAGTTGTAATTGAACAAAAAATGCCTTAATGAAGTTAGTAGTAGTATTTTTTCCTCTTCAATCGATGCAATATGCCATTTACTGATCAATCCCAAACAAGAAAAATCCACCCAATGAAAGAATCGAGAAAGAATCAAAAGGTCTAATAGAAAAAACCCAAACTCCTTCTTTTGTGAAAGTTTTATAAAATGAGAAAAACATGACATTAACTGGGGTTTGTTTGGTTTCTGCTGCTTCAGTAAGTATATGCTGACGAAAGAAAGAGAGGTTTTTGGGTAAGTTTTGTTTGTTCAAATTCTTGATAACAAAACTTCATGATCAGATCATGTTAACACAGAAAAAGAAACAAAGAACTAAAAAAAGGGGTAAAGCATTTCAAGTACATACAACACACAAACCCTAAAATAATAATTATTCAAAAAAAGAAAAGAAAAAGAAAAACACAAATTTGGAGAAATATCAATAGACGATAGATCCCTCCATTAAAACAACAAAACCCAAGAAAATTATTCGAGCAAAAATAGTGTAATAAGCATTCAATGTAAAAAAAAAATTTCCTTTTTCTTTGAGCAATCGCATTCAAGGTAAGTACTTTGATTGATTCAAAAATGTTGTATAAAACAGTTGAGAGATCGATAGAAGATTAAAGAATCATCAACACTAGAACCAATAGAGGTAGAGATAAAGAGGTTGAGAGGGAGAGGAGGAGGTGTGTATATATATACCCGGCACTAGCGAACTCATAGAGTTTACCACGACTAGAGAAGATAATCAAACCAACTTCAGCATCACATAGAACAGAAAGTTCATAAGCTTTTTTAAGTAAACCATTTCTTCTCTTTGAGAATGTTACTTGTCTATTAATCTTATTCTCTATTCTCTTTAGTTCCACTCTTCCTCTACCCATTTTCTTTCTCTCTAATAACCAGCTCAACTCACTCTCACTAGCTAGTACCCAACAACAAGAACACCTTCTTCTATGAGTTCTTGTTCTTCCTCTTTCTCTCTCTATCTATCTCTTACTTATACACAAACAGACACAAATACTTTTCAAAAAAATTATTTTTTTTCTGGGATTTTTATTTTTTTTACAGAGTAGGGTAAAGAGAGATGATATTTTAATTGGATTCAGGGTTCAACAAGAAGGAGAGACTACTAGAGAGCTAAGAATAGGTACTGAAAATTCTTCAACCAAAAAGTGGGTGACTATATATATGTATCATGTATGTATGTTAAGTGTCGTCTGTAAAAAAAAAAGACTCCCACACTACACAAAATACTACTGGATCTTCTCTTGTAACAAAATAGAAACCTTTTACCTTAATTCCTATATTTTTTTATCTATTTTTCAATCTTTCCTATTTTCTGCTAAAATTTCCTGTGTCTCTATTTAGTGTCTCTCTCTCTACAGTACCAAATTACAGACAGAACCCACACCCCCTTAGACAGAGACTCTATGATCAGAGTTTTGTAGAGAAGTAAGACTGTAACAGAGGGTGATGTTGCATTTTGGATTGGAGAGGGTGAGAAAGGGAGAGAGGGTGGTGAGAAAACGAACGGGGATAAGAGAATTTTGCTTACGTGTCGATCATCGTATGGTTTTAGTTTGCTTGTCAAATGATACATCCATCATAGGTCCACTCACTTCTGTGACTCTCTTTTTACTCAGATGACCTTCCCTGCTAGCTAGATACCTTAACGCCGTCAGTCAGTTTTTCTGCTTTTAAATTCTTGAAATGATGCCATGGTATAAACAACTTTTTTTTTTTTTTTTTTTTTTGAAGGGAGTGGTATGAAGTAGAGACATGCTGCTAGCTCACATTTGGTTGGCTTTCATAAATTTAGACCGACCCTACTTGTAATTTTTGGCAAGCCAAATACACCATTTGGCAAAAGATTTCTTCAGCTTAGCTAAATTAATTACGGAAAATGGATCATCCATTCAAAAAATTTTTAAAACATGGTTCAAATGGGATGAAAGTAAAAATTATTATGGGTGAAATGGACACAAGAAAATAGCAAGGATGAAACTGGATTTATCCTGGCTTAAACTTAAAAATATCGAGGATGAAACTGGATGCATCCTGATGTAAATTAAAAATAAGAAAAAGAATTTGAAAATGGGTGTAGGATAAAACGGATTTACATCCCTGGCTATTTTTATATTTTTGTCCATTTAAACAGTATCAAAATCTAAATGTCTTTTTCACCCAGAAATTATTGATTTTTGTCTTTTTAACCAATTTTGTGAATTAATTACCATATTAGCTTGTTGTCTTCGTGCTTAAAAAAAAAACTTGTTATCTTCGGAACTCTTCGATCTGTATGTTAGTGTATCGAGATTAATCAGGTTATACCAATTAGAAGAAGCATATCATGCATAACCGTTCCTTAATGAAATCCTAGTAGAACGAGATCGGAATATGTGAATGTAACATAGATGACTTTGAGGTTTGATATCATAGTCAAACCCCTAGGATTATTATAGACGGATAGACCGATATATCTAATGTCAAGTACATTTTGTTCAGAAAAATGTTTACATAGATTTTGTTTGTAGCTTGGTAAAGGGGCGGCATGAATTGGTAGAGGGGCGGCAAGTGTGATAGCAATGTCCCTCTTATTGGTTAGGGGGTGTCCTATAGGGTGTAGATTGACTAGATTATCCTTTTCACCTCAAATTAACCATAATCAAATCAAATTTTTTTAAACTTAATGAATCAGAAAAAATCAAATTAGTTTTTTTTCATCTTCTTCTTCATCTTCTCTTCTCCTCCATCAATCCTAACCTCCATTAAAGCCGAAAATTTCATCGTCTTCGATTAATCGGCGGTTTGAAAAATGTTTGGAAAAACCCAGTTAGGGTTTTGTTTATCGTGTTGGATTTAAGTTAATTTTGTATCAAAATTAGGGTTTTGTATGAAAATTGAAATTGAAATTCTCGGGTTTATGCGAGTTACGGTTGGTAAAAACTCAATTACGAACCGTAATCGGAGATTTTGAAGAACATACGGTTGGTAATAGTTCAATTACCAACCGTATGTTCTTAGTTTTGAGAATATGTTCGAGCTACGGTTGGTAACTATTTTAGTTTTACCAACCAGAATCGAGTTACTGGTTGGTTTCGAGCACTTAATTACCAAACCGTGAATCGGGTTCGATTGTAACTTAATGAAAGTTACCAACCGTATATCATCCCGAATGTTAAGAATTTTTGAAGTGATGATGTACGGTTGAAACTATAGTTGACTTACCAACCGTAGTTTAGTTACGGTTGGTTTCGATTCCTTTTTATGAACCGTAATTAGTTACGGTTCGTATCCAAGATTTTCTAAAGAACCGTGAATCGGTATTACGATTGGGTTTTTCCCCAAATTGAACCCGATTACTGGTAACTAGTTTATTTCCAACCGTATGTTCTTCTAAAATTTTAAAAATTTGATCTTTTTACATACTTTAGATAATTTTGATCAACAAAAAGCTAATGGGAACTAATTTTGATCACCCACCTCTAATTTGCCACTTGAATCACTCATTTTGGTTGAGTGAATCAAAATCTAGGGTTTCACAAATATCACAAAAGTTTTTTTTTCTTCTCCTCAATTTTTTTTTTCTTATAACCCTGAACATCTGATTTTTGATTCTATAATAAGTGAAAATTAATTATCAAAATTAATCTTGATTATCTACACTAATCTTGATTATCATTACTAAACTTAATTATTAACAATAAGGGTTAATTAGTCATTTCCAGGGTTTTATTGATAAGGGGCACTTGAATTTACTTCTAATGACCTTTTTTGTCTTATTAGGTTGCCGCCCCTCTACCGATTTCTACCGCCCCTTTACCAAGGTTGTTTTGTTTATGTCTTGATAGCCCGGCTACAGTCTATTTCGACTTGTCTTGTGATATTATGCTAAGTGGTTGACAAGTGCTGTGCTTAACAAAGAAAACTCGATTCATCATGTGTGGTGATCTAAGCGTCGCCTGTATAATACCGGCATTGGATAGAGATTCCAATTTGTTTAGCATTTACAACATCACCGGTTCTTATATCCCGTTTTATGTTTGTTTTTTTCCCTCATATGTTTGTTTTTTTCCCTCATGATGGTTAATTATAAACCTTTAATTTGTCAAATTCATTTTTCCCAAACATTTTTTTGCCAGAACCGTTGAAACAGTCACAGCCTCACAGCCATAGCCCTTCATGAGTATAGGACCGAGTTTAGTGCCGCCTAGCTAAAATTAAACTTGGTTTTTTGTGTATCAAAATTAGGTTCAATATTCTAGATACTGTTGGGTTTTTTTTTTTTTTTTTATGAAGCATGACTGTTGGTTTGTTGTGGACGTACGTAGGGGAGGAAATTAGGAAGGACGTTTAGACTTTAAGACCTTGAAATTAATAAAGTTGAAATGACAGTTCTGCGATGACTTCTTTGTATTGAGTATTTAGTATGGTATAGCATAGTAGTCAAATCTAGGGCTGCACAACGGGTAGGGTGGGTAGGATATGGCCTATTTCGCCACCCTACCCGTGTAATGGCGGGTAAGAATTTTTTCGCCACCCTACCCGCCAAGAAACGGGTAGATCCTACCCGACCCATCAATTGACGGTCGGGTAGGATAGGGTGGTGGGTATAACCATTTTTTCTTTTGTTTTTTTTTTTTTCCTACTAGTAGTTACTACCTTCTGTCAAGTTTTTCTTCCTGGAAAACACGAAGTCGCACATGAGTCTTTCTATCATGAAACGGAAACAAATTGCTCAAACTAACTTGGATAAAGCAAAAATAAAACTTGCAATGGATGGAAAATTTGAATATATATGTATATACTTGTACTTACTGTGCGCAAAAAGCGAAATTGAAAAGCTAAAGGAGAGATATTTCCCCAATTGTTGTGATAATGGTCCTTGGAATTCAGGGTTTTTCCTTTCTCGAACATCCAAACAAAAACCCAGTCGACAGGAAGAATGCGATGGTTGTAAACCAAAGATCCATTGTCCAAGGCCATAGAAACCACCAGCGACCATTGGTAAATTTTTCATCGGTTCTTGGTATAATCATGCGAACTCCAGAATCTGAATATGGCTGACTAAACTCCACATATTTTGATCTGCTAGCAATAATAGTCACATCTCCCACGACGGCATCGTATTGCTGCATGTTTTCACATCATTTGTCCATTAGAAAAAAACTGTTAAATGGATAAAAAATACTGTATGTTCACCTATGTGTAGACACAATAAGTTAGATCATTGTAATCTCCTGCTGAAACTCCATTTATCTCATATGGGACATAATTGAATTCATATGGCAATCCCTGCATCACGTTTTCAAACACCTCTTTTGAAAAGCCAGTCACGTTCCACGAGTTAGTGTGGTTATCACGGCTAGCATTCATGAACTCACCAAAACCAGTTTTATAAGGGATCCAATAGCCAGGGTCATAGCTTTGGGAGTTACTTTGGATCCTCCTGGCCATGTTACACTAGCAAGGTCATAATCATCTGTTGAATAGTTTTTTTGCATTTTATTTTTATTAAGGCCTTTCGAAAAGCTAACCCCTGGTGTCCAATATCCTATCGTTCGATCTCTTATAGAATACAAGATTTTTTTTTTTTTGTTAAGTTATAGAATACAAGAAGTGACACACTGAAAAACCCGTGTATCAAAACCAAAGCCTGATAAAAAATAAGGCGGGTAGGGTAGGATAATTTCGAGGTTTACCCGCCACCCTACCCATTTAAGGGCGGATAAAAAATCTCTAACCGTCACCCTACCCGCCAAATAGTGGGTAGGATAGGATACGGTTAAAATATTGGCGGGTAGGGTAGGATTGGCGGATATGAGTAGGGTATGTGCACCCCTAGTCAAATCCAGATAGTATGTGTCGTATCGTATTGGCTGTATGATATTGATGCATATCTATTACAGTTGCCGCAGAAGTCCAGTATTAGTACTAATCGTCACTCTCATCAATTTCTGTTTTTTTTTTTTTTTAATATATTTTGTTGAGCAGTTTCGATATTAATTACCACCAGTAGCACCAGCTATTAAAGATGATGGAATTAGTTGACATGATACTGATTGATAATCTTGGTTAATGAGCTTTCTTTAACCTAAAGATTTTGAAAATAAGTTACATACATTATAGAGAAAGGATGTTAGCTATTTAGAATTAATGACGTCGGAAGTTGTACTATATAGAGCATATCAGTTTTCTGGATATACCCAGTGATTCCGACTGATATAACCTGTGCCGGTTTTGGAATACACAAAATTGGTTAAGCAGACCAAAATTAAAATTTCCGGGTGAAAAGGACAGTTAGATTTTTGATCTTGTTTAAATGGACAAAAATTTAAAAAGGCGAGGATGTAACCAGGTTTCATCCCGCCCATTTTCAAATACTTTATCTTATTTTTAATTTACACAGGATGCATCCAGTTTCATCCTCGCTATTTTTAAGTTTAAGTCGGATGAATCCAGTTTCATCCTTGCTATTTTTTTGTGTCCATTTCACCCATAAAATTTTTTACTCGTCCATTTGAACCGTGTTTTAAATTTTTTTGGACAAATGACCCATTTTCCGTTTGGAATAACGAGTTGTTGGGTTTTTCAAACTCATCTGAATCTGATTTATTACATCTAATTTAAAAATTAATAAATATACAGGTTAGGTATAAAAAAATTGTACACGACTCAAGTACTTCTTAGTTAGATGTACCAACCGAGTCGGATTTATAAATCGGATATTAGAATTGTAAGAAAATACAAACATTTGAAAAATCGTTTATTTATCTGCGAATTGAAGTCGCTTGCTTAAAGTAATTCTGGCCGAGCGCGCATGGAGTTAGATTCGCATACCATGTAACAACCAAAAAAACAAGATACAAGTGAGTGTGCGAGCCAATTTTTTTTTTGTTGCAATATCTAAAAAAGCGATTTAATTAACTTCAGAGCCGGACTGAAAATTTGTCAGAAAACTCTATAAATCCATGAAAAGCCATGTATTTTTTTCTTTTTAAGAAGCTCAAACTCCTCAATCAGTCGGGCAAACAATCCACTACAATGTTTAGACCCTTAATCATGATTAGTTGTGGGTTATACACACAAACCAGGGGCGGAGCTAGAAACTTCATTAAGGTGAATCAAAATATTATTAGGGGTACAAAAATAGCAAAAATAAGCTTGGGAGCCCAAAATATTAGAAATTCTAGGCTTGGGAGCTAGTTTGGGAGGGTGCGCAATTGCACACCCTTGCACTACACTAGCTCCGCCCCTACACACAACCACGGTTTTGGGAACATATTGAATGTGCCCTTGATGGGAACAGAAGTTTCTATACCTACCTTACGTAGTACGTACATACAAAAATACAAAAACGAAAAGCCTCACTTAGATGATCGATGATTCTATGGCGTAAATATATAACAAAGATGGTGAGGAAACTTTAGCTTGATGCCTCTTCTTAGTAGTGGCCTCATTTTGATGCCTCTTAATATCTGATTCATTGTTTGTTATCAATCCTAGTTTGCTATGAGTGGTAAAGCCGTATTTATGATACGTAATTACGTATGATATGAGGATGTGATTTCGTGTACGCCATTTTTAGCCCATCAAAAGAATATCTTTGCTTCAGTTAAAGGAAAAAAAAATAATAATTTGATTCACCGAGTTTAAATGACAGTAGAGTAACCCGGGGTTTTTCTCATTCATTTCAAATGATTTGACGATTCTGGTGATTATGCATCTGTATAGGCGTTTCAAAACTCCGAAGTTCATTAGAAATTAACTTTGCTGACAAAAGCACAAGTTGTGCAGCAAGGTTGATATCAACTTATATAATCAAATTCACATATACTTTTATGTTCTGCAATTTGTATGATTTAGTGCCAACTTTAACCTAATATAGTCAAATTTAAAAGTTGCTTAAAAAAACTGAGACCATCCAAATAAATGTAAAAATAGGAAAAAGTAAAAACAAATGAAATGTGCTTTAAGTTAAAGATTTTCTCAGTACTGTCTTAAAAAAATGATAAATAAATGTACTGAACAAGTATTCTTTAGATAGTATAAAGGGGAGGACTGTAAAGAGATCTATGAATATATATGGTGTATATTTTGGGGAATAGATGCCACCCAACTGACACCTCTCCTTTTTTTTTTTTTACTCGCTCAGTTGTTTTCTGCTAAGAACATAATTCTTGTTTCTAATTTAAACAAAAACAGTACAATTGCAAAGAGTTGGCAAGGAATAGAAACAATCCCATTTTGTGCAACTATGAATAGCATATGTCTGGCCCTTTTTTGAATTTGGATTATTGCTCTTTTCTCTCTATTCATGTAGTTCTAGGTTTTCGACCTTGAAATAGTGTTTGATTAAAGTTGTAAACATTATGGTTCCTATTTTTATCATCATATGGTATAGTACTCTTCTAAGTTATATTCATCCTTGAGGAGGTACTGTTTAACTATACATGTACATTGTTTAACCATAGATTGTACTGATCTCTATTTTTAGATTTAGGGTTCATCATGCATTCAGATTTCAAACCTGGCTTGATTGGGGTATACCCAGATTAATTGGGGTATACCCATTTTGTTCCCATCCAAAGGAGTGTGCTAGGGGGTGTCTAAAAGGTGTTAAAAGACCAAATTGCCCATACTAAAAAACCTTGCCGGCCAATACATATAAAAAAAAAAAATCAAAATCTTTCTTCTACACTCTAACTATACATGAGAAATCAAAAAAAAAAAAAAAAAAAACGAAGAATCAAAACGAACCAAAAGTCGGTAGGTATTTTTTGTCGACCTCACACCAAAATATAGTCGACGGGTATAAGGTTGAATAACATGCCGACTTTTCATCTCTAAATTTAGCAATTATGAGGGTCGGCAAGATATCCATATTTATACCTTGCCGAGCTTTTCATAACATCCATGGCGACGATCAGAATTTTTTCTACAAATGGCGGGTATTTTTTGAAGACCTTGTCAGACTTATACCGCCATAGGGTTTTCAACCGCCTGGGCTGGGGTATTTTTCTCAACGGTGGCTTTTTTTTTTTTTTTTTTTTTCTAGACCTTGCCGACTAATATTTTTCAATAGCCCTCTCCGTGTCAAAAAAAAATAAAGTCGGCATGTTCTTCATTTAAATACCTTGCCGACTTATACCGCCGGCGGGGTATTTTTCACCAGCCGGCGTTTTTTTTTTTTGTAGACCTTGCCGATTAATATTTTTCAATAGCCATCTCCTATGTGTCAAAAAAAAATAAAGTCGGCATGTTCTTCATTTAAATACCTTGCCGGCTAAAATTGGCCGGCATTTTATTCAAACAACCATATATAGCCGGCACCTTATTCAAACGTATATCTTGCCGACCTTTGACATTTTTGAAAACCAAATTTTTTGATCGAAATCGAACCCATAAAAGACGGATTAAAGGTTTAACCCATCGGATTTTCATTTTCAAAATTTTAATCTAAACTCAATTAATTAACCTAATCAATTTTTTAGTGTTAATTAAACAAGGGCATATTAGCCATTTTGAAAATACAAGGTTAAAGGGTGGCTTGGCTTTACTTCAAAATGACCCTATTTTGTCTCATTGGGTATACCCCAATTAGTTTGGGTATACCCCAATCACGCCAAAATTTCAAAGAACTGTTCAATCATTTTTATGAGATCATATATAGATGGAAGTGTAAAACAAATATGTACTAATTTACCAAAAATGAAATAGAGGGAGAGAAAATATTTTCTTGACATACAAAAACATGAGAACTCTAGTGTTGATGGTGGATTTTAGTTCAGGGCTAAAATTGTAAAACCAAACTTGATGCACTGACATCCTGCAAAGGATAGAGCCATTCGGTGAGTGATGAGTACTTCCTCACTTTATTGATTCGAAGTAATTCAATAAATACACAAATTCACACGAGAATGGTGCGTGCAAATGTACCATCCCAAATATTCTCAGAATTTTATAACATTAATAATTAATAATTAATGCATGATTTTCCAAGTATTTTACGTGTTGTGTTCTCACTGAACTCTCATTATTGACATGACATGACAACCGAGTGTTCACTCTCAGAACAGAGTAGCACGAATCTCCATGCCAAGATTGAGACATGCACAAAATATTCGCATGGCTACTCTCTCGACAAAGAGAATTTCGAGTCGATGCACTCTCATCTCGATCGAACACATTTAATTTCCTTAGGAAAATCTAGACCTGTCTCGAATCAGTCTCAGAAATGATCATGGCCACACAAGTTGGCCGCGCAATTTAACAAGCCTAGACGATCCTCAGCAGGAGCAGGCTATCACCATAATGATCACCAGCGGGCACGTTTATGCCTTGGTTGGTCGAACACATGCCATACCTCCAAAATAGCCACCAAACGCCACCGGGAGAAGGATGGTCAAGTAGCTTGGAGGAAGCTCGTACGAGCAAAGATCGCCAATGTCATCCAACAGGATCGCGCGTCCAACTTCGTAGGGCTAGTTGGACGGCATAGATCGTCCGGTGGCCGATCGGTCAAGTGTTGTTATACACTGGGCGGGCCCACTTCTCACCTACATGTTCGGCTCTCTCACGACCAAGCCATGGAGCAATAAACGTTTGCTCAAAACATGGCCGGCGTGATGCTTTAAAAGCCGTGGGAAGTCCACTATCGTCTTAAATTGATCGCAACCATCCAACTTCACCCAAGATGTTTGGATGGCTTAGATCAAGCCCGGATCAGAGAAAAGTGCACACATGCTCACCGCCGCCCTACGTGGGCCCCACACGATCGGCCTCCCCAAGGGAGGAGCATAGTATGCAAAACCGTTTGGTTAAAGTTACATGCACACGACCGATCCAAAACCCTAATTAGGGTTTGCGGCGTATTACAAGTGTTGCTAATCGATCACGAGCGTCCATCTTCGCAAGCTTGGATGAAGGGTGTAGATGTAGACTTAAAAGGTCCCAAGCATGTCAACATGATCACTATGGGCCCATCTACACGCATGACCGATCTGCCTAGGCCAACCATGGCCGAACGTCTCGAAACGCGCGCCCAAACTAGGCATGTCGCGCGGTTTCCAATTCCTTTGCGGCAATGGATTTACCAAGAAATCGATCGCAACCACTCAACTTTTCCGGTCAAATTGAGTGGCTTAGATCACACCTTCATGAGATAGTGAGGTACGGACGTGTACACCAAAGAAGCCGCCTACACGCATGCCCTGGGTCTGGCCCCGCCAAAAACGCCTCCCATGCTTGGTTTCGACCAAGATGAAGAGTGATGCTTGCGTACCTCTCCAAAACCCTAAAACTCCATCAACGGTCGCAAATGAGCGTCATATATCATCTCTTCCGTCCAACTCTACCACTTGGTTAGGCAGCCTGTGCTAGAAGTTAAACGACCAATAAAGCATCCCCATGATCACCGTCCGCCGCTCTTCCACACATAGAAAGTGATCGGCCAAAGCATGGTTTCGCCCATGCAGCCTCCAAAATATCACTCAAGATGGTTGGACGTGGTGTTATTTTAAGAAGCCTAATCCGCGGCTTACCCGTTAAGCTTTAAAAACAAATGATGCTTCATACATGCCGAATGTATTCGATGCATAGAATACACACGATATTTCATAAATATCGATTTCCCAAATAACTTAGTTATTTAACCTAGCACCATATGCTACTTTATGTGGGTCCCACATCCACACTATCGAGACATCAAGCATGTCACAAACTGGGGATACTTACTGGGGTATTGGTATGACGGTTTACAGCGCGCAGCGTGCAACGCGCCATCACAAGAACGTGTCAGGAAGACATGGACGGTTAGTGATGATGGGAAGAGTGGGCAAAGGCTGATCGTGAGACATTAACACGATTCCCACTACCCCATCACTCCACTTCCTCCACTTCCCACGAGAGACGAGGGTTAGACTCAATAGCTTGTATAAATAGGTTATCCTCCCTATTTCCAGAAGGGACAAAAATCAAGTGTTGATGCAACGTATTCAAACACCCAGAGCTGCTTACATTATTGCAAGCCAGTTCGATATTCTGATACAAGTCATAAACAACCAACACCTTCTTCGCTTCCCTCCCTAAGATCAACCCCATCTCCTTCACTTTGTGACCGAAGCAAGTCTGGAACGGCCATTTCTTGGTTTAGGCTAGAATTGCACAGATTGATCTCTCGAATCAAAAGCACTCCCGTGCAGTGCATTTGTTTAGGGTTTAGATTCATTTCTCACCCATACACCCCAAATTATCAAAACCAGCAGAAATAGTTTTCACCCATAAACAATTGGAGACCACAGTGGGACATTAATCTCTCGGTTGCAAAAAATTGGATTCTCAATATCCATTCCAACCTTCTCAATTTAGGGATAGATCTTAGGGTCCGATTCAATCATTAACCTATTCATTTTCGGTTTTTATCTCGGCTTTAATCTCACGATGTATCCTCGCCCGCTAGATTCTTCGGAAACCATAGATAATTCAGGTATCATGGGAAGTGTGGCTAGAATGCTGGAAGATGTCCTGGCAAATCAAGCTACAGGTATCGCTAGAAGGCAGAGCGAAACATTCCTCCTTTTGAACGACATAGCAGCTCAACTACAAGAAGGTTCAACAAGCACTTACTCAGACGGTGTAGGAAACGCTGAATCCTTATCTAGAAGTCATGCCTTTACCAGCGAAGATGCAGAGAGAGCGCGTAGACACAAGGGACTCAGGAGAGACGAACAACATGGTCCAACTGGCAACGGGGACTCGAGACAACTCCAGAAGAAAAGACTTATCCGGGATGCCATAACTTTTGCCGGATAAAGAAAAGGAGCATGCAGCTTACGGTGCCTTGTTGGAAGATTTATATCTCAAGACCCTTGCCGAAGTTTAGAAGGCTGCCCAATCCATAGCGACCTTTCAGCCAAGTGAAAAAATGCTCGAGGAGGGAGAAATCAATCAAGGAACACGTGAATGCTGGGGCTGGGAGCGTTCAACTCGTTCACCGAACAGTGATGTTATCGCCGATACAATGCTTCCTGCGTGGCAAAGCCGTCCAGCCAAGCGAGCCGCGGATATGATAACACACACTGGTTTTCCAACTCCGTCTCCGAAGCGTGCTTCACATCAAAGTCGCAGAGAGGCGTCACGATGCCCACTAGCGCAAGAAAATCTAGACTCAAGGTATCCACATTTCTCGTTCCCAATGAAAAAGATCTTAGAGATGCTGGAGGCTTGGGTACGAAACGGAGAGGTGCAACTGCCTCCTGTATGGCGTCAACCGACCGATCAAGAAGTGATAGATCCTAGATATTTTCATTATCATCGATTCCTTCATCACCCTACCAGTGAATGCAACTCCTTGAAGCGCATCGTTCAGAGAAGTTTTAATTCGTGAAGAGTTGCTTTCCTCTCTCGGAAATTAATGCAGACGGTTTCCCAAGACGTTGCTCGGGAATATTGATTTCATGCAAATGAGGTTCCAAAGAGCAAGTAAGTTCTATCAAACAATTTTACAAGAAAGATAGTTTTAGAATTTACTGGGGACTTGACATCCCACACGTGGAGAAAGATATTCAATGATCAAACTCCATGTTTGTTTCCCTTCATGTTTTCCTTTTCACACGATGTTTTCAACTTCATATGACATGTATAATCATTCATAACCAAGATGCAAATTCCATTTAGAATAATCTCTTTCAGAAAAAATCATTCACAAAACTATCTCAAAATAAACCAATTCGAAAATTCAACCACCTATTAGTTCAAAACCTAAAATCAAATTGTGAAAGGAAATCCTCACAATCACTCAAAAAAGCATCTAAAGAAAGAACACAAGTAGGCGGCATGAAGCCTTCAAGGAAAGTCCTTCAGCAGCAACTCATCCTTCTGAGAAAGAGCAGCTTTCATCCTTTGGAGCGCGGCCTGTTTCAGCTTCAACTCCTTAGAAAACCTTTCAATCTCTCCTTCCTGGCGAGCCATGCAGTCTGCAGAGGGAACTTCGTCTTGTGGCTTCTGAAGCTCCCGGATTTCAGAAAACCCTTTAAAGAACCAAGAAGCGTTGAACTCGTACCGCTTGAATACATCACGGTGGAACTCCCAGTTGGAAATCATCTCTTCAGTGGCAGAGCGGCTAGTTGCAACACACATGCCATGGATGGTGGATAAAGCTTCTTCAACACGTGTGGCTAATGGGAAGCGGCTCCTAAGTACTCTGGTAGTAGCAATATGACCATGCTTCTTCCATATTTTGGTGTATAACTCCTCGTATCGGGCCGGCACACTGAATCCCCAACCAACACATGATCTGTGTGAGGAGTATCAAAAGGAAGTTCGAAGACAGCTCCAGGAACAACGAGTTGCGTCACCAACACTTCATCAGTCACAGGAGCCTTGTCAACTGCAAGGGGCCTTTCAGAAGAAGTCACCATGACGGCTTTATCAGTTGGAGCCTATTTAGGAAGTTCTTTAAGGGAAACCGCCTCAACAATCGCAGATGTTGTCTCTCCTGCATTCCTCCTGATGTTTGCTTCACTCTGAAGGTTGATTTCTGTCACGGCCTCATACAAGCTCACTGAGGTCACCACTTTGGGAGGCACTCCTTTCGGCCGAGCTTGCACCATCTTTGTCATTATCTTGAAGAGGATTAGTATCGCTGCCCTCCTTAAGAGGATCGCCATATTTCTCGTTATGAAGGTCAGCATTGCCGGACTCCTCGTTACGAATACGTGTCAATCTTATGAAAACGTTTTCTTTCGGGATCCCCTGATTTCAAACAAGGATCACCTTTAGAAGAGATTACTCTGCAAAGATGAAGAAGTCAACATAAAGGGACTTAAAAAATACCTGCATATTTGAAGAATTGAAATCCACGGAACCACATGCCTGCTTCTTAGACCTCACTCCTGCTTGGGAACTGCAGTCGTCAGCCCTGGTTCGTTTACCTGGGAATGGCTTCAACCGAAAATGCTTCTTCAAAGTTTCAGAAGATGGTTCGCCGCGGGAAACTGTTACAACCTCCTTCGAAAACTTCTGAAAAATAACAGTTGTTCCCTCCAAAATTCCTTATACTTGTCGGCTACTACCGGATTTCTTCCGATAGGCCGAAAGGAAGGCTCTGACCGACGAAAACACGTGGGCGTTAAGGATGTCAAGGAAAAGTTGTTTTGAAGCCTCCAACGGCGAAGAAATGGAACACTGGTCAAATCCCATTTGCCGAGCAGCCTGTCAATATTGTACGGAGTCACGGTAAATGCTTCATCGAATAAAGACGGATATATCCGAATGCGACTTCGCAAGTAAATGAGTTCTCCAAGACTCGCGGTTTCAGCATCAGTACGCATCACACATCAGGAGCAATAGCAAAAGTCTTTGGCTGAACAATGGAAGGGTGGATCGGTCCCCATGGACGAAAATCTATGGATTGCACATTGTCAAAGACATCCACGAGCTTCACACGGGTCTTGGGACGTCTTTTCTGCCAACGGAGTATCCTCGAACCACCATACAAATTGTTGAGTGAAGTTGCAGGAGCATGAGCATAGCCTTTGAAATGTTCCCACAAACACGTCTGAAGAAAAGCGATGTGGGTATGCGACTCCACCTTCTTATACCCGTTGGAAGCATGCATGTCCGTCGCTAAGGCGTCCAGATGAGAATACAGTGATCCAAGAAACAAGGCACCTAGAGGAAGGACCCCACCTTTTGACAGCCTTATAGCAAACATAACGAGATCACCTCTTATGGTCTTCCTTCCAGAGCCGTCGTCAAATATGTCCCTGGATAGCCACAAAGACAGGAATGCTATCACGCTAAGCTCATATTCCAACTCCTGATCTAGTTTTTATATACAGGAGACCACTCCGACACCCACCAAGTGTAAAAGAATTTTGTATCTTTCTTCTACAGTCATCGAATTCTTTCCGCTTTCAAGTATAGCGTCATAATCGTGACGTTCGCATCGAAAGTTTGTAAAAGAAGCTTCAAATGACAGGCGTGTTCATCAATGCAGCTATGCTCTCCAGAGTAATGGTCATCTCTCCCCATCTACATATGGCTGTATGAGTAGAAGGACGCCACCGAGAAATGAAAGTGATCAAACCTGCAGCATCTTTCTTAATTTGAAGAGTGGCGGATGCCATGACCGCATCAAGGATTTGCGCTTTAATCAAATTAGCTTTAATACTCTTATTATTCAGCATGCGTCTCATCCATCCTTCATAAGGACCCAAATGGGTATGGCAAATCTTGAAGTCAATAGGTGAAGGTGGATATTTATTTCTCCGAAGATTTAATCTCATCACGAGTCAAGAAAAGGATGGATCAGCTTCCCTATTTTCTGAACCTGAGAGCAGGACTATCTTGTGAGAAGGATGTTTTCTGGTGGTCGGGAATGGATAAGTGAACAACTCATCATCTATATTTGGCATATCTTTAAAGCTTCCAACACCCCCTGACTTGGCATCAACACTATCCCCAGGTGACATCTTAACAAGAGCCTTTTTGTTCGTTCTGCAATAAAAGAAAAGAAAAGGGGGATTCACTACTTGTATGAAAACGGCGTATCGTGGGATGTGGAGTCACGACCAAGCAGGACACACATTCACGTTAACACAAGGCTGGGCAAAAAAAGCACGCAGTGGGTCCCATATTTGGGTCAAAGCAGGCAACAAGCACTGCTCGAATGGAGCAAGGAGCAGGGCTGATATCACGTCACGCAAGCAAGGCTGGTATTGGGTCACGTGCAAACAAGGCTGGTATTGGGCCACGTTAGCAAACAAGGACGGTGTTGGTCAAGTCCACGAAGCCGGTGTTGATCAAGGTCATAAGGCTGGTATTCGAGCGAAACAGGCGCACACAGCAGGGCCGATTTTCAGTCGAAGCACAGGGTCGACGTTCAATCAGGCATACACGGTGGGACCCACGTTCAAGCATGTATGGTGGGGCCCGCATTCATTTGCACGTATCATAACACGGTTTTTATTTTTTCATAAGAATCGTGTCTACGAAGTTCAAGCCGGGGTTTTTTTCAAGCTATAACCTAAAACTAGGTTTTGCATGCAATGATGAAAAAAAAGAAGCAAAAACAATATATTCATGGATTTGTTTTACTAAGCAATCCTAGCAATATCAGCGGTTTTGCTGTCAATTTCGGTGGAGGAGTTAATCATGATATGTCTTGCAAAAAAGTTTCACCTACAATGGGATAATTCTCTCAAGAGCAAAAGGAGTTTTACCTAAGAAATTAGGGTTTGTAAATAAATAAATAAAAAATAATAATAATAAAAAAAAAACGGGACGCTTACCTTGTTGCGGACGGACGGTGGCGGCGGAAAGCTCCGGCAGTGTGATCGGCGGCAGTGAAGGTCACGGACGGGAGCTAACCAAACGAGAGAAAAAAATAATAATAAAAAAAGGGTTGGTCCCCTTTTATAGACAAATAATTGGAGAATCTTGATAGAAAAAGGATTCCTCTTTTGATTCGAACACCCAAGGAAGGAAACCGGTCCCACCCGAAAATTCCATGCTTGCACCGGCGCGTTCACATAGAAAATTGCTAGCGGTCGGTAAAAGTTCTTCCGGGTAAGCTTCCTTTATCTCGTTTTTCTCACGTGTATGTGTCACCATCTAATGCCTACCCCACAATAGTGTAACCATTATGAGCTAGGCAGGGGAGTTAATGTTGATGGTGGATTTTAGTTCAGGGCAAAATTATAAAACCAAACTTGATGCGCTGACATCCTGCAAAGGATAGAGCCATTCGGTGAGTGATGAGTACCTCCTCACTTTATTTATTCGAAGTAATTCAATAAATTCACAAAATTCACCCAGAATGGTGTGTGCAACAACCATCCCAAATATTCTGTGAATTTTACTAGCATTAATAATTAATAATTAATGCATGATTTTCCTAGTATTTTCCGTGCTGTGTTCTCAGCTGAACTCTCATTATTGACATGACATGACGATTGAGTGTTCACTCTCAGCAGAGTAGCACGAATCTCCATGCCAGTATTGAGACATGTACGAAATACCCGTATGTGCTACTCCGACAAAGAGAATTTCGAGTCGATGCACTCTCAGCTCGATCGAGCACATTTAATTTCCTTAGGGAAAATCTAGACTGTCCGAATCAGTCTCAGAAACGATCATGGCCACACAAGTTGGCCGCGCAATTTAACAAGCCTAGACGATCCTCAGCAAGAGCAGGCTATCACCATAATGATCACCACCGGCCCGTTTATGCCCCGGTTGGTCGAACACATGCCATACCTCCCAAACAGCCCACCAAACGCCACTGGAGAAGGATGGTCGAAGCAAATTGAGGAAGATCGTACCAAAGACAGATCGCCAATGTCGGCCTCAAATGGATCGCGGCAGTGGCCCAACTCAGCGGGGCTAGTTGGATCGGCATAGATCGTTCGGGTGGCCGATCGGTCAAATGTTGTTATACACTCGGCGGGCTCACTTCTCACCTACTTTTCGCTCTCTCACGACCAAGCCATGGAGAAATAAACGTTTGCTCAAAATATGGCCGGGCGTGATGCTTTAAAAGCCGTGGGAAGTCCATCATCGTCTTAAATTGATCGCAACCATCCAACTTCAGGCATGTTTGGATGGCTTAGATCAAGCCCGGGACCGTAGAACAAGTGCACACATGCTCACAGCCAACCCTATGTGGGCCCCACACGATCGGCCTCCCTAAGGGAGGAGCATAGCATGCAAAACCGTTTGGTTAAAGTTACATGCACACTACCGATCCAAAACCCTAATTAGTGTTTGCGACATATTACATGTGTCGCTAATCGATCATGAGCGTCCATCTTCGCAAGCTTGGATGGAGGGTGTAGATGTAGACTTAAAAGGTCCCAAGCATGTCAACATGATTACTGTGGGCCCATCTACACGCATGACCGATCGGCCTAGGCCAACCATGGCCGAACGTCTCGAAACGCGCGCCCAAACTAGGTATGTCGCGCGGTTTCCAATTCCTTTGCGGCAATGGATTTCTGTTGCAAACCGATCTCAACCACTCAACTTTTCCGGTCAAATTGAGTGGCTTAGATCACACCTTCATGAGACAAGTGAGGTACGGACGTGTACACCAAGCAAGCCGTCTACACGCATGCCCTGGTCTGGCCCCGCCAAAAACGCCTCCCATGCTTGGTTTCACCAAGTCAAGAGTGATGCTTGCGTACCTCTCCAAAACCCTAAAACTCCATCAACGGTCGCAAATGAGCGTCATATATCATCTCGTCCGTCCAACTCTACCAGCTTGGTTAGGCAGCCCAGGCTAGAAGTTAAAAGACCAATAAAGCATCCCCATGATCACCGTCCGCCGCTCTTCCACATAGAGTGATCGGCCAAAGCATGGCTCGCCCATGCAGCCTCCAAACGATCACTCGAAGATGGTTGGACGTGGTGCTATTTTAAGACGCCTAATCCGCGGCTTACTCCGTTAAGCTTTAAAAACAGCGATGCTTCATACATGCTAAATGTATTCGATGCATAAAATGCACACGATATTTCCCAAATAACTTAGTTATTTAACCTAGCACCATATGCTAGTTTCTGTGGGTCCCACATCCACACAATCGAGACATCAAGCATGTCACAAACTGGGGGATACTTACTGGGGTATTGGCCTGGCGATTTACAGTGCGCAGCGTGCAACGCGCCATCACAAGAATTTGTCAGGAATACATGGACGGTTAGTGATGATGGGAAGAGTGGGCAAAGGCTGATCATGAGACATTAACACGATTCCCACTACTCCATCACTCCATTTCCTCCACTTCCCACGAGAGACGAGGGTTAGGCTCAATGGCTTGTATAAATAGGTTATCCTCCCTATTTCCGTAAGGGACAAAAATCAAGTGTTGATACAACGTATTCAAACACCCGTAGCCGCTTACATTATTGCAAGCCGGTTCAATATTCGATACAAGTCTTAAACAACCAACACCTTCACAATCTCAACACCTTCTTCGCTTCCCTCCCTAAGATCAACCCCATCTCCTTCACTTTGTGACCGAAGCAAGTCCTGAACGACCATTTCTTGGTTTAGGCCAATTGCACATATTGATCTCTCGAATCAAAAGCACTCCCGTGCAGTGCATTTGTTTAGGGTTTCGATTCATTTCTCATCCACACACCCCAAATTACCAAAACCAACAAAAATAGTTTTCACCCATAAATATCTAGGATCACATAAAAATAGTTTGTAGTGACTTTGTACCATTCAAAAGATTATCAAACATATAGTTGTTTTACATCGCCATTATAAATGTCTTATAAGGCTGTTTTTTTTTTCCTTCTTCTTTTTCAATAAAGAATTTGGTGCTTCATGAGTTTGAACTCTGTCATTGTCATTGGCATCATCACCGAAAGACACTGTCACTGTAGTGACATTGGCGTGGTAATGTACTAATGTTAACCAAATTTGTAAGAAAATTCTAGGCTGCTATCTTGGATTACTCGGCCGGCAATTGCCGAACCAAAATTTTCCCGAAATTCCTAACTAGATAATGCAAAATGAAATGAACCGCTATAAATCATCATCCTTGCACCAGAGGCAAAGGATGCACATGTTATTGCATCGGTAGAGATAAAATAAAGGTGCGAAGGCAAATGAAACTAGCTACTATACCACATGTCTAGTTATGTATTTTCACTTTCAGTAGGGTTTTCATTGGTACTAAGTTGACAGCCGGTCATTATTGCCATCTTCATCACTAACGGAGTAAACGTCATTTTCTGTCACTGTTTTGCCTTCCAACATCCAATTGCTCTTCTGTACACGGTGGACCTAAAGATAACAACAGCAAAACCCTAAACTTTAGCCGTGGGGTTTAAGAGTGACTCAAATTTAAAGTGTAATTTCAATAAAACTTTTAGGGGTCCGTTTGGTAATGAATACGTAATTTCAGTTGGAATTCTCTTCCCAACAGTTGGTACTTGGTTGCGTGTGTATGTTCCATACCATGATGCATATTGTTCGCATGTAAGAACTGTTGGACAAAATGACAGTACATTCACGGTAGATGTAGACGGCCGTAAAATCATTTTAAGTTGTAAATACCATTCAATTATGGTTTTAAATTACTATGTTCGCAAAACAATTGCGCGCTTTTTAGTAACTGGGGCAATATTGGAATTCCGGCAATATTTACTTCAAGTTCAATATTTACTTCTATGCTCTAAGTAACAGGGGCAATAATTACTTCAAGCTCGGTAGATTAGGCCGTCTGTGTTGCAAAACCGGTCCTTTAGTAGGCAGATTACTTTCCTAACCAAATTTTATCGAATGCAATCAACTTTATATGCCCCGTACATTGTATGTTGTGATATAGTGCGTTGTGGATTGAGATTGGCTGCCTACACCATAATGGAGACGAACTCAATGGAGACCAACATGTTCTTAAATTTTTCATCTGAATGTGGAACTCCTTGTTATAACTCTTAAACCCCTTTTTTTCTTTTCTTTTTCTAACATGTCTAGTAATGTATGAATTCAATAAAAACAAATTGATATCATGTATTCTTTTAATAAATTTTTTGATGTACACTACTGACTTAGCCTGCAGTAAGCAAGCCATCACAGTCAAAAACTAATGAAAACTGAAACAGTGTATCAGGCGGCGTGGTTTACTGTTTACTCTCACTTCTCTCTACAGTCTGTCTTCCATCACTCAGTCTCTATCCTTCACAGGTGACCTCTGTGTTCCTGTGAGCCCTTACACTACATAAAATATTACTAAAATTCCTAAACTGTCTAATCTTCCAGCTTCCTTCCTACACTGTCTACTTACTACAAACTTCAACAACTGTGAATATCATAATCTCTTCTGATTTGCTTACGTTCTCAGTATCTCAAGTCTCTCAACCAGTCAAAATAGAGAGACACTGATGATAATTAAAGCTTGGCTTTTCAATTGACAGTTTGGTTTGGTTTCTTAATACCACTGACTGAAATCATGTAATTTTGTTTTATGTTACTGGTTTTTAACCCCCGGATAATAATGCTTTCTACTTTATTACCAACTTGGTCAACTCCAAAAAGAAAAATGAAAAAGAGAAAAGATTTTAGCAAGTGCAATCACATTCTCCTCCCTACTATATACGTTGACGGTTTTAAAGATTGTAAAAATTTCCAAAAAATTTATTTTCAGCCAAATGCATGTACCATTGAGGTGCAAGTGGTTGGAATGGTATAAAGCTTAATTGCATGCGCACCAAAGTACTGGCTGGCGGATTACCAAAGTTTGAGATGCTTTGATCTTTAGAGTTATGCCTATATTTTACCACAAGTCAAGTATTTTTTTTTTTTTTGCATGGGAAACCCATTTACGTTTAGTTCCTATAGCAGAATTCATTCTCAAAAATAAATTTTGTAATAGTCATTCTGAAATTTAGTTCCCGAAATACAAGACACCATGTAGGTGGATTAACTAATTTATGTTTAGCTAATAACCGGTCATGCGGCTCACCCAATAATACTCTCCATCATCTTGTCAACAAATAGCATCCCGCTAATAGGTTTCTTGCCCCTGATTTTATGTTTGACATATACAAGTACAAGAACCTAGCACTAGCAACCAGTGGTTTTAGAGCATAAATTTTCTACTTACATTATGTTAATCAAAGTCGCATCTTTCAAATCATCCCTGAAATCCAACTAACAAAATTTTTGTGCAATTACTGTTGCATTGGTGGCACTGCGACAGTAGTCAGGTAATTGAGAAGAAAATTACAATTTACAAGAAAGGAAAGAGTTACTTCTTTACCGATGGAAAAGGTTAAGGGGGTTTATGGGAACAGTAAATAGTTGATGGGTGACATTTTATTACTGACAATGACTGAAGTATTAATTAATCACAAAAATACCCCTTTTTTTTTATCGTCATCACCACAACTAGATTAACTTATTTAGTAATCTGTTCCGGAAGGCATTAATGAAAAGAAGTAGACAGGTGTGTATTGAAAGTTATTATTTAAAATTCTTTTTCCATTTCAGAAGAATCCAGGGCAGATTTGTCATATTACTAAATTTAGTAAGTAATCATTTAGAGTATAATTAGATGTTTTTGCTAACAGAGGTGAGAATTATCCCTAATTGGTGATTATTTCTTTTTCAATGCCATCAGAAAAGCAAGATATTTGTGTGAGCAAATGGAAAAATAAAAAAGAAGAAATTAATTGGTGGTTGATCATGTGAAGAGAGAAGTATTTTTCAGCTACCCCATTTAACAGTTTACTTTATTTGGTGGTCCATTATCTATCAAATGCATGACATGACATCCCCACTTCCATTCAATTGAGTTATGCATTAGCATTTGTGCATGCCCAAAGTTAAGGAACCATGTACTCCCTCCGTCCCACCATTAGATGACCTACTTGGTCTAAGATCTTGTCCCATCATTAGATGACCTATTTCACTAATCAAGGGGATATCTCTAAAACTACCCTTTTGATTGATTATCGGTATCATAAGAAATATGTATAATTTGATATTCATGTTTATACTCGTTATGTAGGTGTTTTAAAATGATTTTCAACGGTACAAAATTTACGAAAATCTATGATATAGTTTGAGAGATAAATGATTTCTAAATTTTACAAATTATTATCCATAAGGGTATAGTTGTAAAAAATACTTAAAAACACTCATTTTATTCATTGCCTTAAGAATTGTGCAAACTTCAACTAGGTCATCTAATAGTGGGACGGAGGGAGTATTATTGTTTGTAGCCTAGTTAGCAATTATGGGTACGGAAAACGTTCGGAACGGGATACTTAGGAATATTATACGAATTTATAAAAGTTGAATTCGGTCAAGAATCCGTTCAACGGTTTGTGATACGGTAGTAATACGGAACGACATACGTACGTGTATAATTCGTTTTAGAGATATGCGTTCGGTACGTAAAATTCGGCATGTACTAATAGGAAGAAAAGTTCAAGTATGGTGGGAAAAATGTGATGTGTGTATAAAAATTCCGATACATATAAAATATATGTAAAGTTAGCATAATAAAATCATTAGCTCAGTGGTCGAGAGTCGACTACAGGAGTTATAAATCACTGGTTCGAATTTCCCTTCGCGAAGAGTTTTTGGAAAACGAACTGGATGGTTAGCTGGGCCCTGTAGTATGGTATTAAGAAAGCCCAATAGCAACTGGGTCAGCGTTTCACGGAAGCATGGGCCGATTTAGTTCGCTGACTCTCGTTCGGAACGTGAAATTCGCGTATAGTTCGTGAACCTGATGAAATCGCCTATATAGGAGTCGGAGTTGCAATTGGACGGGAGAATTGTTCGGTGCCGGTCGATACGGAATAATTCGTGAATCATTCGCCGAATTGCTAACTAGGGTTTGTAGAGGGTAGGCTTAAATTGCGTATCATCTTGAGGATTTCTTTATTGATCAAAATCTGGGATGAAATGACTCTACTAGGCAATTTGAGGTCTACGTCTGCAGGTCGCCCGAGATAATCTTACCAACTCTGAGCTTTTGTTTTCTGCTTCGCCGGGAAGGTGGTTGCCACTTCTTTATTCCAGCAGTTATCGGGAAGTAGGATTTCGGGGCATCAAATTTTCATAGCCCCTTTTGTGTCTCAAATCTGCAAAATCATGTTTTATCATCTAATAGTACGACTGTTCTTGAAATAATAACAAGGTGTTATCATATATTCATCTTATCCGTTGATTGTAAGACTTATTTACATTATTTATTCGTGCACATAGAATCGAATTCGTTGATGAATTATCATGCAAGTGATTCAAAGTATACTAGTATCAAGTGAGGTAACAAGAACATGTGAAGGTGGAAAAGTGAAGAAAATCTTTATTCTTCTTCTATTTGTGCATAAAAGCTTAAGCACAGTTGAAAAATGTAGAAACAAACAGTCACCCCTAATCAAGGGAAATCCATGAAGAATTGATAGAAGATAAGAAGGAAAAAAATAAAATAGTGGTCCCTTTAGTACGATGATGATCCATCAATCTTCCCTACACCACAAATGAACACACTATTCCCATGATATATTTACACTGTTAGCAAAAATGTCCTTCAATGGTCTAAAACTGATAAGAACCCAAGAGCTTTGCCAAATGAAAAAAAAAGACGAATATTAGGGTTACCCATTTGGGAAAGATCACTGTTTTGAGTTTTCTTTATTGGTGGGGTTTGTTAAGAAGGTGGTGGTGGGTTTTCCATGTAATATTTCATTTGCTTAAAACTTTTTTCGTTATACTACATGTAATATTATCCATCAACTTCATATTCACTGTCACCTCCTCTAAATAATATCTTTGGTTGAAACAGGACATATTGATGTACCCCTGGCTCTTTTACTAATGGCTTTCTTGTAAAAGTAAGAAACAAATAGTACATTTTAAACACAATCACTGGAGATGCGGAGCCACAAGAAAATATACACATAATGCTGCTGCTGCTACTATCTAAATTGTTAACCTAGCCTAGCAAGAATATTATGTATTTGGTTTGGACCACACTAGCATGCTTAAATGCTTGATGAACTTATTGTGGAGTCATTGTTGATGGATCTTCTTGCTAGCTTAAAATCAATTCGTAGGGTAATTCGATGGTGAAACTTTGGGTAAGTCTGGATGTTATTATCAAAAGATTGTTCATGAATGTGATGTTAGAAATCAATGGGGTGTAAAGTTGTTAGATTTTAAGATGGTTAGTTTGGCGACGCAATTTTAATAATGAACAAATAACTTTTAGGAAAGCAAAATCATTTTGTTTTTAACTTCCAGCATTGAAATCCGCTTCTGAAAAAGTAGAAAAACTTCTGGTTAACATCCGGACTTACCCGAAGTTTACACTTCTGGTTAACATCCGAACTTAACTCAAAGTTACTGGATTGATAACCTGGTTAGATACCAAAACCAGAAGTGTTTCTACTTTCTACCTTTTCAGAAGCAGATTTCAATGCTGAAAGTCATAAGCAAAATGATTTTGCTTTCCTAAAAGTAAATTGTTCATTATTAAAATTGCGTCGCCAAACTAATTCTATAGTGTTTGGACCAGAAACAAACGTGCATTCACTTCTCAAAAAGTAAAAGTCAATCTTGAAAGTCAGAAGCAGATATCATTTATTCAGAAAAAATATATTTTTTATTTTTAAAAGTCATTTTGAAATTGGTTTTTCAAACTAACTTCTGGCACGGAAAAAATGTTTGGTAAATAATTGTGTATATATATGCGTTCTGGTATGGTCGCTTGTAATATAGTGTAATTGTTATCTTTTTAACTTTATAAGAGCAACCGCTGTGGGCGACCAAGACCAAAAATTTGGGAAGAGATAGAGACGTAGTGGGACGGACTAAAGATCAAATACCAGACTATACCAAATTTCCAGACTAAATTTGGTCGGCGACCAAAGACCAAACCCAAATTTTAGTCGAGCGTTGATATAGTGTTCGCCCCACACCAGGCGTTGATATAGTATTCCCCCACACCAGGCGGACGTAAAGTCCACGCCCCACAGCAGGCGTGGTTTATACCCCGCCCCATATATTTTTAATTTATTATTTTTTTTAATTTATTGCGGGGCGTGGTTTATACCTCCGCCCCACGAAACTTTTTTAAACCATTTTGAATGGGGCGAGGTTTATACCTCCGCCCCATTGTTTTTTTTTTTTTTTTTTTTTTTTTAATTTTTTTTTTTTTCGAAATCTCCCCACACCAAAGCGAACGTATAATCCACGCCCCACCACTGTGCGAACGTATACTTCACGCCCCACACCAAAGCGAACGTATAATCCACGCTCCATCAAATTTAGTCTTCCACCCGTAGCGTCACACACCAGACTAAACCCAAATTTTGATCTTTTTTTCCCTCTTTGGTTTTTGGTTATACTCGCACCACTGCAGTCGCTCTGAGAGATCAACACTTTTATAAAAGACTAGAACCTCTAACCTCAAGCATGAAAGTCCGACTAATATTTTTAGTATTATGAAAAGAAGTAGATCTTTATGTGGTGCATATAAATTGCACAAGCTCCCCTAACTTTGCCTTCGGTTCATGTAGTGTACGGTTAAAATCTATTTCGCGTGTTTTTGATGGCAAAGACTAAAGACACTTTATTCTATTTCTTCATTTCTATTTTCAGCACAAACTCATTCGGGTGAAGCAATCTTTGTGATTCTACCAAAACTGCAAGAAAATTTGTTCATGGCACGAGAATGAAAGTTGTGTTGCACATAGACTTTGACATGTTGTTTAAATTATGGCCAACAAAATAAGCCTTAATTATGCCAAATTTAAACCAAACTCCGCTTTACTATCAAACATAACCTTATGAGCTAATTTCTTAGTTTGAGTAGACAAAAAATGAGTCGATAAGTGATTTTTCAAGGTGATGTGATTTGATATTCTACGTTACCATAATGAGTTACGCAAGTTGCTGAAAGATATTCAAAGATATCATGAAAATTCATCAAAAGAGTGGAGTTGAGTGGAATGAAAATGAAATGAAAAATCGAAATCGAAATGTACGTATCAGCGCGCCACTAGAGTAGTATAATTACATGAACGGATTGATATGAAATTTTCTTTTTCATTTACAAAGACATATATAAACACAAAACCCATCCAGTTAAAGAAAGATATGATGATTCAAAGATAAAAATATGATGCCTTCCACTCTGGATTATACATAGGCGCATGTTCTATTTATCCTAGGACATTAAAGTTGAGAGGAATGGCAATCAAATTTTTTGGGCATTTGTAAAGGGAATTCATTGAATTTTGTATAAGGGATCAAACACTCTGATACTAGCTAGCAGAAACCGTCTAGGTATATCTAGTGCGCCTTTTAACGGTCGACGATACCTTTTGCATGATAAATTTCCAATACTCTAGAGCTATTTACTTTCTGAATCCTAGGTATCGAAGTTGTGTATAATATATGATTCATTCAACGTGAATTTTTCTTTAATGTTCGGTACGTCTAGACGACCATCAAGCTTTAGGGAGCTTTTAGGCTCACAAGTTTTGGAGTTACTGTGTTGTCATTATGGGAAGAACACCACTGGTGGCATATGCGTCGTTGGTATAGAGTAAAAAATCTCTTGAAGGCGAATCAGGTGATAGCTATGGCCTGACTATGAAAGTCGTCCAAATTCTAGTCCTTACCGGCCAATCATGTAAAAATATCAATAGCTGTTCGGCTGCTCCACTCCACTTACACATAGTTGGGACGGATACTTGTAACCGTTGGATTAATGTTTTTGCAGAATACAATGGAAGGGATTGCTTCTCTTAAGAAAGAAAAGAAGATCTTAGTATCAGATGCACAGAAAACACCAATCATGTCTAGACTTTTCTCTTCTTTGTTTGTGTTTCCAAGTCCTCTCATGTTCCCGCGGGTAGATGCAAGTTTTATCGCACAAACGAATGTACCATGTGGACCTCTCTATGCATTGCGCTTCTTTTCTTTTCTTTCTCTATGCAATAATTGCACGATTTTTCTCCTGTTATGTCCACCTTTGGCACTGTCCTTCACTAGTGCGCTCCTCCTCCTCTCTCTTACGCAGGCGTACGACTGTGTTATAACCGTTATAACGGTTATTTGTTCTTGATATCAATCAGGTCATGCGGTGAAAAACACGGTTCGTGGGCCTAAGGGGAAAAATGAAGAACGATCATATTACTCGCATTCTTGGTTCTTGAGCAAAAACTAAAATCTAGAGGCTGTGCCGGCAAGTGCATCACGGCCCAACTAGATGCATGTCTACACCTACGCTGAAGAGTTACATGAAAGCCTCCCATAGTGCAGTATTGAATTATCGATCATTATACCTGTGTGCAACTATGATCGACTGTTTGAACGTGTTGGAGTGTCCCCTAGTGAGCTACATCATCATGAACAGCCTCACAAAACTTAGAGAAGACACCTCTGGATAATCTTGGGATGGGTCACTTTAAACCTTAAATTTCCAGACATTGACAAGACTGCCCGACGATAGAGAAGGTCCAAAGGGATAAAGCTAAAAAGGAACACGTTTTCAATATGCAAAATTAGATGCGGACAGATTTCAGGTTTTACTCTCAACTAGGCAATTTGTTCGACCACGTATTGAACAAATATGAGGACCATTTTCAATCTAACTTGTCTATCAATATCAACATAGCAATCTTAACTGCCCACGGCCTTAAATACGTGAATCCTCCAGATGGTACAAGCAACATATAAGCAATTAAGAATGTCCTAGCGATTCAATTGTATGACCGGTGAGTGTAACCATCAGTATTACAGCTAAATCGGAAGTACGAGTTTCAACTCACATCTTGTCTATGAACCAATTTGTGCTTGCACTACTGCAAGAGAATGCTGTCTTTCTGCAATCTCCCTTGTTAGGATATTACTAAGTTACGCACAAAGAGTCATCCCACCCTATATATTCTACATCCAATCTGAGCCTTCATTATTTCTGCTTATTTGTGAGTTACACCAGTGAGTGATGCTACTAATAATCTCCATGTAAAAGCAGCTGAACGAATCCTTAAATTAATAATAAAAAGAAAAACAGTAGGCTGGTGTATATTTAGGTATAACTGCAGGTAAAAAAAATGTAGAGAGAATATGAATGAATGATATAATATGTTGATATTTACAAATAAAGAAGATTAGGGATACCATGTTACATAAATAGTGGTTCATTCATCAAACAGTTAGTATGGTGAATACCGGTATATATGCTATAGCGAATGTAAATTAAAATGTAAAAATGACGTGTTTACACACTTATCATACAACATCTTTTTGCTCTCCATCCAGCGGCCAAAATTTCCTTTGTTGGTGCTTCAGTTTCGGTACCACTTTGTCGGGATACTAAATAAATCATACACATGTTGATGTTACCCTAAAATAATCCAATAATTTGGCCGACCGAGCGAAGCGAGGAAGGACCTTTATATGGCCATTTTTTTGTAAAATTTAAATGATCAATTGACACAAAAAGATTGGAAATGGTTAGGGCCGAAAAACCAAAAATGTCACTCCCTTTTAGTCCAACTTTGTAATAACATATCTAAAAATCCGTGCCTTGGAATTTTACAAAATTTATCTCGTTGGAAAGGTTATAAAAAACTCTACGCAACAAGTACAAATAACAATATCAAATTTAGAGTTTTTACGAAAAATTCGGAAGTATTTATCATTTTAGGCACAATTTTAGAAAGTAAATGTACATCCATTATGCAAACCACCACAAAAGATACATAATACTTTATGTAGCAAAATTTTGGTTTATGCATCAACTAATTTTCCGTTGCAATTAATAAAACGATGTACTCCCTCCGTTTCAAGAAAAATGATACTTTAATTTTAGGCACAATTCTCGAAAATTGAATGCATAGCCATTATGCAAACCACCACAAAGGATGCATAACACATCATGCAACCATATTTTGGTTTATGGATCGACTAATTTTCCGTTTCTGAAAAAGTGATACTTTCACTACCCGTTTCAGGAAAAGTGAAACTTTCGCTCCGTTTCGGAAAAAGTGATACTTTCGCTCCTTTCGGAAAAAGTGATATTTTCGCCCCGTTTCAGAAAAAGTATCACTTTTCAGTTATAAAGATATTCTTTCGCCCGTTTAAGAAAAGGTGATACTTTCGTCTGCGATTACTTTCGTCCCGTTTAAGAAAAGGGGTTCGTCTGCGACTACTTTCGTCCCGGCGAAAGTATCGCTTTTTCCGAAACGGGACGAAAGTATCACTTTTTCGGAAACGGGGTGAAAGTATTGCATTTTCAGAAACGGGGTGAAAGTATCACCTTTTCTTAAACGGGACGAAAGTAGTCGCAGACGAACCCCATGTTCAGATTCTTTTTCGGTCGGCCCTCCCACCGTGGAAAATGTTATACTAGTAAATTAGTAGAATAACATTCACAATTTTGAGTAAGATTTTTATCACCTTTGCGACACAAATCCTTGCAGCCCATGAAGATTCGTAACCAATCAACACCAATCCGTCGCTCGGAGAACCCCAAGGCCTCCCATTCTTCTTCGGAGGCATCATCTCCATAGCATCAATGACCTGTCTCGCTGTAGGATTTTCTGGATACTTTTTCTTCTCCTTTGGCTCCATAGCTATGCAAAAACACTTGTTTCAGCCACTCTTTCTTGTTCAATCTCTACATTTGGTGCAACAACCATCACTGCACTTTCATTTCCTCTACCTTCATTTCCTTCACCTTCATTTTCTTCATCTTAATTTCCTCCACCTTCACTCCCTCCACCAGTGACAACTCCACCTGCGATCCTTGCATTTACACCTAATGGTTTTCCATGACGAGGTATAAGAGTCTTGACATTAGAAGATATTACTTCTTGTGATCTTTTCTTCCTCGCTTCATGTCCTTTGTTCATGTTCAATATATGCATTTAACATAGTTGAATACAAAGCAAATCATATAAAATTGTGTCGAAATGTTGGCAAACTTGACATGACCAAGTCGTAACGCAAAAAACGGCTACGAAAAGTTGAGATTCCCCGCCACAAAATGGTTTACGGATGAGACCTTCATCAATCAACCAAGCCGTAACACACATAGCGTCTAGGAAAAAAAAATCATGGCTAGGTTTCTTAAATAACAGTTGGGAATAACCTAGCCGTAAATACTACCGCTAGATTATATTTAAAACACATAACAAGATACGGCTAGGAATAACCTAATCGTATAAGATTTATTGCGGTGAGGAATTATCACCATGTCAATTAAACCATGGATAGGAGTTCATAGTTTTCCCAGCCGAAGATATTAGTTACGACTGGGTCGATTAGGACTCCCAGCTGTAACAGTTTTTGAAAATTGTTTTTCCAGACCTAAATTTTTTTAAATCAACTGAATAAGCATACAAATGCATAAATAAAGAGAAGGTTTTTCAATTCATACCTTATTGCAGTCATAGCAGGAGTCGTGGCGGCTGGTTTATCTCCTTCATTCACTTCTTCATGATCTTCAGTTTCATCTTCTTTGATGAATTTGATTTTTCTGGTTCAGGGGGTTGTTTAGGATTTGATTGTTTAGGGTTTTCAGTATTCTTCCCCATGGTTTATACAATGAATTTAATCGACGATGATTTTTTTTTGAATTGACGATTAATCGTAACGAAGAAAAGAAGATGAAAAGAAATAGAGGAGAAGAGGAGCAGAAGAAGAAGAAAGGGAGACTGATTATGAATTTTTTTTTAATTAGTTAATGGAATTGAAATAGGGGAATTAGTAAAATTTATCGAGGGAATTTTTGAACTTTTACACCTTTGAGGTCTCCCCATATCTACGTTTTGGTCATAATTATCAATTGCAGCCCCCAAACCCAAATTGGGTGCAGCCCCACTAATAGGATTCTAAAAATTCAACAGTTTCTCTAGGAGCAATCCCCAAAGCATCAGCCATATCAGCTTGCGTGGTATGTGCAACACTCATATTCATGCGAGACCTAAAATATGGGTCTTACTAGGAGTTGTATGACATGTGTATGATGAGGAATAAAATCGACGATACGGTACTTATTGCTAGTAGTACAACTAATTTTCATCCTTGTTAAACAATCGAATATTGTCTCTGCCCGATGGACCTTGACATTAACAACGCGCTTGTCTATGTCATGCTTACCTTGAGCTGAACAAACGTATATCTTATCTTTTAATTTTCTATCACTGAAAGAATGAAATTTGCTTTTCCTGACATTAAAACCAAAATTGTGCGCATATGTGTTATAGAAATTATATGCATCATTTTTTGTTTCAAACTCCATTCCAATTACAGGAATATGTAACTTTTGTAATCTAGAGTGAATCAAATCAACACGCTTACTAACATTCGATGTATAAACAGACCGATCATTCTATTCGTCATTATTAAAATTCAATTCATCATCAAAATTTTACGACTAACTTGAACTCCTTCTTCTACACAATCATCTTCGAAATGTGAATTCTACAAGACAATAAAATTTTCATTAGACTATCTCTGTTTGACAAAAATAATCATAGTTTCATCAAGGATTTTCGTATTTCTCGGTCTTTCCCTGCAAATGTTCTTCAATTTTTTGATACTTGGGGTATAAATATGTTGCAAGGAAAAAGGAAAGAAGTCCGGAAAATTCTGCATTTCATTATCATTTGGAGGATATGGACTGGGAGAAACAATCACGTCTTCGAATGAAGGAAAAAAACTACCTCAAAAATCATTGAACTTATGAAGCATGAAGTAGCGTCATGGAGCTGTAACTTAAATATACTTTTTGATGATAACTTGTGGATAGGACAAACCAAAGTCGTATTGCTATGAACTCATCTATCACTCAAAAATCTATCTACTCTATCTCCTATTTGAGACAAAAGTCGTATTGCTATATAGACTTCAATTATACACATTTGATATTTTGAGCCGAGTTTATCTCGCTTATCTATTTATCGAAATATGTGTTGGTAAGCTTTCGCTTTAACCAAGTTCATCTTTTATTCTTGATGCAAGTCAAAAGATGATCATGTGAAAATCGCCTTATAACATCTTACATGATTTGTGTGATACAATCATTTGGTGTAGACTCGGAATATTTCGTATTGATCATTCGATCACTTGAAAATTGCTTTGGAGCTAATAGTTGTGTGAGACATCTATTGTCGTCTTATAAGAATGTTTCAATGATTGAAATGAGAGTTTAGAACATGTAACCATGATTTGATATGAACATAGTGTGTGTATTCACATTTGTGTAAAGTCCAAGTCCGGGAACCATGGTATGCGTTTTTTACGCGTACTGGTTGGTTGATGGAAGTCCGGAACTAAGTATGCGTACACGTACGCGTACTGGCGTAAGTTCAGGTTCCGTGAATTTCTGCTGGAATTTGGAAGTGTACTATAGTATACGTACCCATTCGCGTACTGACGAAACCAAACTCAGTCCGACTACTTAAGTATGCGTACCCGTTTGCGTACTTGAGTAGGTTATGTTCTAAAATCGGTTTTTTCATGAACTAATACATTTATATATTAAGGAATGCAATCTTTTGCAAACCGTGGCTATAATGTTCATGAAACGATTCGAGTGAATCAATATCCTACGGTGTATACCCGCGAGTTCATTTTTCTTATCTTTTGTATAGTATGCAAAATTCTCAGATCGTTGCCATCTAGATACAAATCTAAAAAGCATGCAATCATAAAAGCAAATGATCTTTCAACTCTCTCACGAAGCACTCTCGTTGGAAAATTGAAGATCTTCGATCATGAATCATAGTTTATTCAAGCTAAAGGAATCGCTTTTAAAGATGCAAAATTTCCAAAAGCACCATTTGAAAAGGATAGATCAATGGATGATTCTGATGAACAGATTGCAGAAAATTCTGATGATGAAGTTGAACAATCATTATCATTGATCACCAGACAATTCCGAGATCTCTTGAAGAAAACAAACAAGAGATTCATAAAAGATACTCATCGATCTTATCGACCCCATGATAGAGTTCCTGTCAAGAACAAGAAATATCAAGTAGAAGATGATGAATATCAACCCCGGTGCTTTAAGTGTAAAGGTTTTGGTCATATGGAAGTAAGGCATTGGCTGTAACTCTAGACGAGACCTCTGATTCATATGATTCTGAAGAAGAGGAAACAACTAACATCACATTAGTTGTCAATATTCCTTCCTCCTCCATTAATGATTTAACCATTTTAAGAATGGACATGTCTTCCGATATTAATAAATCATCTAATGGAAAAAGGAAGTATAAGACTAATTGCAGGACTGTCTCAAAGAGCAAAATAGCTAAGAGTTGCGTATGCAACATCAGTTAGTCTCAAGATACTTCGTTATTTCGAGGTAATAAGAAAAAGGTTTTTCATACAAAACTAGATCAAGAACTCACTATCTGTTCTAATTCCCTTAATGAGAGAAAATCTCACATTAATACCACCTAATCGGTATTAAATTTATATCCTCACCTTTTGAGCCAAATCTGTGTGTGAGGAAGTAAAAATTCAAGGCACTTATGTGTAGAATATGGGAATAAAAATCAAAATATATGAAAATATATTTAAGATATTCGTATTTATAGGAATATTATATTTTTGGAAGTATGAAAAATATAAAAAGATCCTTCTCATTCTTTGGTCTTTACTTGCCCGAACTATGAGTCAGGATCTGATGTCTTCTCTTGATAGAGTACTGGATCAGAAAGATCACTCTAAGAATAAGTTTGTACCTTCTCTTGATGTTGAGAATTCAAAGAGAAAAATCAAAAATAGAGATTGGCTTAGCAAGAAGGAAAGAGAGAATATGTTGAAGAAAGATCAGTGTATTGAAGCATTGACACACTTCTGTGTTCGATCAAAGACAGAATTACATGTTCTTGCAGAATCCTTCACAAAAACTTCTCAACTGCAAGAAATTCTGGTCAAGCTACAATGTTATCTACTTGAACAAATTCACAAGCTGAAGAATGAAAGTAATAATCTACCTTCCTCTACCTCTGATATGAAGGACTAAGTTGCAACAAAATAGACACCAGTTTTTTATTTCTTTCAATTATTGTGTAAAGTATATTTCTGAATAAAACTATCTATTATTTATGAATAAAATTATTATTTTATAATTTTTCTTGTGACAGGAACAACATATCTGGTTGGTATCAACTCTCTTCAACCAAGTGATATGAGTCGGACAAAGGCTCTTCTGTTTATCTTAACATAAACTCATTCATCATGTCCTTAGATATATCTTATGTTAAATTACCGAAGTAATTGTTTAAAATTAAGCCAACAACACTCTTAATCCAAAGAATTGTGTTGATGGTGATCTACTCAATTAATCAATCCAATCTATCACAAGGATAAACCGATTATTAATTGGATCTTCTTTTACCGAAACAAGTATTGTGCACACCAAAGATTATGAACCCACAAATCAGAAATCTTCAATATCTTCTTTGTCTTTAAATCTTCTCAGATCTTCAATAAACACCTGCACACAATCACTTAAATCTCTTGTGATCAATCACGCACAGAACGGAGTCTGTTAACAATGGATTATCACAAGACCATCTTTAGAACTAACAACAGTCTAAAGATCCCTGTCGAAACTCTGAACTAGTTTGAGTGAATCTTATATCAGAAGAGAAGATTATCAAGCATAAACAAACTAGGTGCAATCAAATTTCAACCACCGTTAGTTAATCGAATCAATGAAAACAAAAGATAAACCGCAATTATCTAGTTTCCCACCAACGATACTAATAGAGCTTCTCAATCCCAAAGAAGACTTTAAACTGAGCGGCCGTAAGAGATTTCGCCTAATTAGGTTACTCTCCTCTCCGAATAGGCGGCTTCACCAGTAACAACACAACAAGAGGTAGTTTGCTGTTACGAAGGATTAGTTTGCTAGAAGGGCAAACTTCAAGTATTTATACACAAGGAAGTTTGGACACCAAGGAATTTCCAAAACCGAAAATATTCTCAAGATATTCATTAAAGCACAAATTCGGTTTCCATAATTCCTGGAAATGCTCTGTCCAAAAATAATGATCGAAATCTCTCAGAAAATCTCTAATTAGTAAATGCACATTACTAATTCTTATTTTCCTAAAAATGAAGTTAATAACCTTAATTAAAAGATTTCTAACTTATTTATGTTTCGATCCTGGGATTCTCTTCCCTTAGCTATTAAGGAATAACTTTGAACAATTAAATAATAAACATTCATAGCACGTGTTCAAAGTATGTCGACATCTAAACTTTGTAAGTTCTCTTTCACACTTACAACCTTGAAACCGATTAGCCACACTTCCAAACAAGTTTAGAATTGGTTCAGATCAAATAACATCCAATCACAAATCATGGGTTTAACGGTTCTACCAAAACAAGTTTCGGTTCTACCTTCCATGTGAGTACTGTGCATAGTCACACTAGCTTTCCAAAATTCGGTTGACTAGGTACTATGATCGGTTCCCCACATATATATGGTATCTAACTTATATGTGTTGCACACGTCCATAGGATCGGTTCCCCTTTGCTAAAAAACATGTTGCACATGTCCATAGGATCGTCCCCCCTTTCTGCTATTGTTGGAAAATTGTCATATGAATAGAAAATTCTTGTAATACCTATCGGAGTAAGGAGTTTTGGGTTAATAGGTTTGGGCCTACTAGAACCGGTCCATTGAGTTGGATAGTTTCCAAGAAACATATCCCATCGTGAAAGGACATAACTTTCACATGAAACCCTTGGAAAGGAAAGCGACTCCATGAAGCATCACGATGTTTCAATGAATAGGTATTAGTATCTTCTATAAATACCCGCACATATAGGCTAGAAAAAGAATCAATCAGAAAACTAGTATTCTTGCATTCACTAGAGATTAAGTTTTGTCAATGAAGAGAGTTCATCACTAAAGTTTTGGTTCGCCGTTTCTCGAAGTTTGGAGTGCTACTACATCGAGAAGAAAGTCGTTGTATCCTCGGGAGACAGACATCGATAATCCGTAAGCACCAGTGGGTGAATCTGTCTTAAGGCTAGAGGATATAATCCTTGCCTCGACTTTGGTTTGTCTAATTGGGTTTGCATCCTTTTCCTCTTCTTCTCTGTTTTGTTGTATTGCAGTTTATACACAAGATTGCCAACAATCTTAAGACAGAATCTTTTCCTTTTGTGTGTCTTTGTAATATTAATATTTTGGTTTTCTTGCGTTTCGATCTTAGACTAATAGAATTTGTCCGTGTAGTTTGCAAGATTCGGGACACTCAAGCAGAAACTTAATTGGTTTCGTAGTACAGGTTCTCGTCAAATTAGAACAAGGTTGCCGTCATTTTAAAGAAACCAAAATTGACGCTACTGTGCAGAATCAAAGAAAATTGGTTTGGTTGCTTTAGTGCTTTGCAAACTTAATTGAAATCTCAGTTTGAAGTCTCTTATTGATTTACGTTTAACTAACATTGATTTTTGTGCACAAGGGATTGTTTGACTTGCTTTGTTTGGCTACAGCATTTCAAGTTTGTCATGTTGTTTAAACAATTTTTTTTGACAATTAGTACCAGTGGTTTGGACACAGTTCCTTTCCAAATAATTGGAGATTACTGATAGTGGTTTTTTGTAGTACAGTTGACAATGGAACCGCTGGAACCACAATGCAATAATATGACGGCAGTGATTTCAGAAGTGAGTTTCGTTGAAAACTCTCAAGAATGGTTGATAGAGAGCGCTGACATGTATGCGGATAAAACCTATGAGTCTATGACTGCCGACACAGAGATTTCCATGAAGGAGTTTCTATGTTGCATTGGAGACAACTCTTGAGGAAATTAAGCGGTAGAAATCAGGATTTAGGAAATGGATCGACTATGCGATTTTGATTCAGGAGAGTGGTGCATAGATACCAAGTGCTTATTGATACTAAACTCGCAGTTCAAGCGAGATAAGTATCTAATCTAGTTTTCTTGTGAAGATTGAATTTTCCGTATTAAGTTAGTCTCGTTGGATCAAATTCATTTTGTGGGTTCATGACCCCTGAAGTTCTTCTGTTGGGTGAAAAACATCACCGCACTAACTTTCGCTTGGTTGTTCGCCCATGATTTGTTCTCTCCTGGTTCATGAGTAAAGGTTCACGCCTTCCTTTTGTCAATGTGTCAAAACAAATTAAGTTGAAATTGTATTGTTGATCACATAGACGGACGGAACTATTACAATTGCGACTTTGAGTTCATGGGAAAATGGTCGCAAATTATACTGTGCGAGTACTTATTGTGTTTGAAAGACACAATGAGGATTCAGTATAGGATAGTGAAAGATTTTATCTACAGTGATAAAATATTTGCCATACAAAATTGGAAATTCTTAACATCCAGTAAAACATAAAGTTCCGATCAACGAAAAACAATTGTTGTTTTCAAAATGAATACAGTCCACATTAATCGAAAGATTGGGGTAGTCATAATTAGATGGTTTCCTACAATCAGAATGCAACTTATGGAAGAATAAGTTAACTGAGTGATTGATTATTTAATCAAGGGTTAATCCATGACCAGTCAAGGATTAATTGGACTAGGCCGTGTGAACAATTCAAAGTACGTCTGAATTGTCTGTGATAGATACCATCCGAACTTGATGCCTGGTTGATCCAGATGGGCGTCATCATAAGAAATGCTGTTAGCGGTTTTTGTCAGAAGTTGCGACACAAAGTGAGATCGACATCATTTCAGTAAAAGGGTATATCGTATATGGCAGTTATATTGCAGTTATTATTTTAGATAAATGATAACTGTGGTCTTGATAGAATCTTTTGATCGCCCAAGGTTGTGTTCTTTGGTGAAACATCCTCTCCATGGTGATGGAGTGAATTGGGTGCATCTACTATATTATTATATTTTGCTGAAAATCTAACTCAACAAATTAGTGTGACTAGATGCAAAATAACCAAGACGACAGCTTGCCTATTATTGAATCCCACAATATGATCCTTGGCTAATCGTCGATGTCACTCACTGTTTGGTTTTATTTCTTACTACATGATGCGGAAACATTTTCATCCGTCATTGAAGACAGATTTTAAATTCGCACCACTTGAAGCCAATATTTAAGTGGGTGGTGTTGCTGAGACTAGTGCCTACTTTCATGATAAGTGAAAGGGGCCAATGATTTTTAACAAGATATTGAATCGCATTAAATTAAATTATGGCATCAACGGCATTAAGAATATTTCGAGATAGAGATAATTCTGGTGGGCAAGTCATTTTGAGTTCCTTCAAAGGAGGAATCATATGACCAATCATATATGCGTATCCTAGGAAATTTGTATGTGGATTGATAACGGGCGTGAAGTCTCCACTAACAAATATGATTTTGTGAATCAAAGTAGTGATACGTACGTAAGATCCAATGTGTTTAATGAGGAAAGGAAATTTCGATCATTAAAAGGATATACTCAAACTAAATGATTTGACTTTCAAATCATTTAAAATGTATTGGGTAGATCATAGTGAGTGAGGTTTGATGCCAGTGTTGGCTATAAGTAGCACTTTAACAAATGCAAGATGGACTAGGTTTTCTTTCACAAAGATCATGAAGTTAAGACTCCTCCCGTCACCGACTATGGTTTCGTGACACTTAGAGACATCATGAAATGTGGGGGAAGGTCCTGACAAGATATGGGATTAATACCATCCAAATGTGAGGGTAATTAGAGATTCCATACTCTTTATGATCGGTGGATCAAATAATTGCTTGAGCATACTGGAATGGATGTCCAAAGAACCTACTTGATTTTGGGACCAAGAGGAGGTACATCCATATGCATGTGTGTGATGGATTTTTTCGTCAATAGAAACTATGTGTCTCGTTGTTAGAGAAATGCAATATCATGGAAATTAATTAATGTTGGCAAGATCAATAATGGGACTCTGAGCTTTGGACGCAAAGTCGGGAAAGAAGTAAAGTAATTTTGGAATTTCCTTATGCATGTTAAATAAATATATTGTACTGATCAAACAATATAATAATTTGGGGAAAACACATAGTTTGAGATATTATGGTGCGTCTCGATACACAAATCGAAGACATATACCATAAAGCAATTGCTCTCAAATGCGCGCATCTAAAAGAAATAGTATTGAGAATTATATCAAGTCGACAAAGGATATAATTTCCAGAGAGAGCTTATAATTGCGTCATCGAGGGGAATGGGCTTAAAGCCTACAGGTAGGAATCGTATTAAGGGAAACCCAACCTAGTTGACTGGAGATCCCAAGATCTAGGTTCAACGGGACAACAGAAATTAAGAACGATTCACAAGAAGCACTGGGGAACATAACTCTAGATATGTTTCTACCCATTCCTATGATGAAACGGTGCAGCCTGTCGCGTAGTTAAGGATAAGCATTGCTTTTAATGATTCCTAATATTTGGAAATTCCAAATAGGGTATGACAGGATACTCTTAATAGGAAATCACCTATGTGAAGTGAGAAGTGTGGCCGCTTCGTGAGAACCTTTGATAGGCTAGGTTCATCTAAAAGCGCTTCATGAATTCCTGGGAATTGTTCAGGGCCGAAATGAACACAACCATGAGAACCAACTTGGTGAGGAAATAAATTGTGTGATAGTTATTGTCTTGGTTTACACTTAAACACTGACAGTTCAAAGCCTCTGGCACACTGACCCAGTAGTAAACCCGATAGCTATTCACTAAGGAAGGTTCAAGGCGAAAGCTACCTATCCCCATGCAATTTATTTCCGTTTGAACTCTATTTAGTGTCTTTCTGCATTGTCATTGCATTTTAGTAAGTGAATTTTCATTCATGTGGGGGATTGTTGGAAAATTGTCATATGAATAGAAAATTCTTGTAATACCTATCGGAGTAAGGAGTTTTGGGTTAATAGATTTGGGCCTACTAGAACCGGTCCATTGAGTTGGATAGTTTCAAGAAACATATCCCATCGTGAAAGGACATAACTTTCACATGAAACCCTTGAAAGGAAAGCGACTCCATGAAGCATCACGATGTTTCAATGAATAGGTATTAGTATCTTCTATAAATACCCGCACATATAGGCTAGAAAAAGAATCAATCGTAAAAATAGTATTCTTGCATTCACTAGAGATTAAGTTTTGTCAATGAAGAGAGTTCATCACTAAAGTTTTGGTTCGCCGTTTCTCGAAGTTTGGAGTGCTACTACATCGAGAAGAAAGTCGTTGTATCCCGGGAGACAGACATCGATAATCCGTAAGCACCAGTGCATGGGTGAATTGTCTTAAGGCTAGAGGATATAATCCTTGCCTCGACTTTGGTTTGTCTAATTGGGTTTGCATCCTTTTCCTCTTCTTCTCTGTTTTGTTGTATTGCAGTTTATACACAAGATTGCCAACAGCTATAAACCTTGTTGCACCTCATACAAGGATCGGTTCCCCTTTGTGATGTACTGCACCTCTTACTAGGATCGGTTCCCCTTTCCCATATTTGTTCACATAAAAATCACAAACCCGATCATACCATCTCAGGTGATTACTTAAGATCGGTTTCACTAATAAAAGTTATACCAATACATAAGTCAGGCCTTTGTGAATAGTTTTACCAAGAACACAACGAGTCATGAACGGTTATACTAAATCACACATATTGGATGTTCACAAGATATGCAATGAATAACAATCCCAATAACGCTTGGCTATTTCCTTTTCGATTCACAAACAAGTTTATGAACTTACTTCCTTAGAACACATGTAAAACATTGTTCCCTAGGATGAAATCCTCACCTCATACCCATACATAATCACAATAGCATTCAAATGATTATGGCGATGTCTTATCTACAAAGTTTAATGGTTAAGCAATAAACCTCGTATTGTATTCCTTAATACTATGTCTATCTAGAGTTCAAATATGCTTCGCAGTTTTGTTTTCAATATGCACGACTTGAAAGATACGTTAGGGAATAAAACAGTTCAAGTAAAATATCACTAACCTCAAGTGGAAGGATGATTGTTATCGTTGTAGCTCCTTGCTTCTTCACATCTTCAAGTCTTCGCAATACTTGTAAAGTCTCATTATCCTTATACTTTCAAGCTAACCTATACGAAGTTGACTCTAGTACATAATCAAGCGACTCTTAACATGAGTTTTTATTCACTAACATATGACAACCAAACTTGACATACCAACGCTTGGTGGGTTCAACCGATCTATGCTCTAACAGACGGTATCAAAAACCAATATCCAAGTGTCAATCAATTTAATAAACAACCAAAGGTTGGATTCACAATTGATTGAACTTACGTACAACCTGTGATATTTCAATTATATAAAAAAATATAATGCGGAAAAGAAATAACACGTATAATTCGAAATTTTGTTAACGAGGAAACCGCAAATGCACAAAAACCCCGGACCTAGTCCGATTTGAACACCACATCGTATTAAGCCGCTACGTACACTAGCCTACTCCAAGTTAACTTCGGACTGGAATGTAGTTGAGACCTAACCAATCTCACACTGATCAAGGTACAGTTGCTTTCTTTACGCCTGTGGAACCACGCCGGATTCTGCGCACTTGATTCCCTTAGCTGATCTCACCCACATCTAAGAGTTGCTATGACCCAAAGTCGAAGACTTGATAAACAAATTTGTATCACACAAAAAAGTATATTGAATAGATAAATCTGTCTCCCACAGATATACCTACGAGTTTTGTTTCGTCTTTTGATGAATCAAGGTGAAGAGGAACCAATTGATAAACCGGACTTATATTTCCGAAGAACATCCTAGTATTATCAATCAACTCATAATAATCTTAACCGATTAAAGAAATAAAATATTGTGGAATCACAAACTATGAGAGGAAGATGTTTGTGACTACTTTTCAATCTTGCCTATCGGAGACAAATCTCGAGCAAATCTTAAAGAAGATAGTAATCAATCACAATAGAAAACAGCAAGATCAGAACACACAACTACAAATCGAGAAAATAGTTGGGTCTGGCTTCACAATCCCAATGAAGTCTTTAATTCGTTAACCTACTGGGTTTTAGAAAAACCTAAGGTTAAAGGAGAATCGACTCTAGTTGCAACTAGTATCACACAGGAGGTGTGAGGATTAGGTTTCCCAGTTGCTAGAGTTCTCCTTTATATAGTCTCCAAATCAGGGTTTGCAATAAATCATACCTTGGTAAAAAAGTATTCAATATTCACTGTTAGATGAAAACTTGATTAGATCCAAGGTAATATCTTTCAACCGTTAGATCGAACTTAGCTTGTTATACACAAATGAAATGTACCTACATTTAGATAAAGGTAACCGTACCTAAAAGTGTACACTTAGTTGGTTCAACAATAGTTAACCGAGGTTATCCATATGAACACTTTCATATCAACCTTATTCATCTTTATCACAACTAGTTCAAATGACTCAAATGAAACTAGTTAGAGAGTTGTTCAATTGTTTATATTTTCATAGAAGTATACAGGACACAACTGACGCAAAATCGATTTTGATTCACTCGAATCATTTCATGAACATTATAGCCACGATTTTCAAAAGATTGCATTCCTTAATTTAAAAATATATGAGTTCATGCACAAACCGATTTTAGAACAAAACCTACTTAAGTACGCAAACGTGTACGCATACTTAAGTAGCCGGACTGCGTTTGGTTTCACCAGTACGCGAACGTGTATGCATACTAGTACACTTCCAAACTCTAGCAGAAATTCACGGAACCTGAACTTCCGTCAGTACGCGTTCGTGTACGCATACTTAGTTCCCGGACTTCCATCAACCAGCCAGTACGCGTGCGTGTACGCATACCATGGTTCACGGACTTGGACTTTACACAAATGTGAATACACACACTATGTTTATATCCAATCATGGTTACATGATCTAAACCCTCATTTCAATCATTGAAACATTCTTAGAAGACGGGAATAGCTGTCTCATACAAAATATTAACTTCGAAGCAATTTTCAAGCGATCGAATGATCAATACGAAACCTTCCGAGTCTACACCAAATGATTGTCTCATACAAATCATGTTTGATGTTACAAGGCGATTTTCACATGATTATCTTTTGACTTGCCTCAAGAATAAAATATAAACTTGGTTAAAGAGAAAGCTTACCAACACATATTTCGAGAAATAGATCAGCGAGATAAACTCGGCTCGAAATATCAAATGTGTATAATTGAAGTTTATATAGAAATACGACTTTTGTCTCAAATAGGAGATATAATAGATAGATTTTCGAGTGATAGATGAGTTCAAGTCTCCACATACCTTTTGTTGATGAAGTTCCACAAGTTCCCTTGAGTAGTTCTTCGTCTTCATTCGATGAACGTCGTGAAGTCTAAAGCTCAACTACACTTACTATCCTAATCCGAGACTTAGCTATAAGTAGACTAGAAATCAAGACTTACAGTTTTGGCAACTAAACTTGACAAACAAGCTTGAGATAACAACGGTTGCGAGTTCGACCGAGCAGTGCTCTAACAGACTTATTCTCATAAACACTGGGAACGTGTACATTTGTGGCAAAAGTATTTTCACCATTATGAAGAAGACGGTTCCTGTGGAGATTTCTAGCTGAGTGACCTTGAAAACCCTCTTTATGAAAGTTTTAGTTTTCTGTAGGAATGAAATCGATTGTAGATGTCGTAAGACTATTGAAAAGGCGAGGGTACCCAAATACACCACAATCTTTAATTTATCCACCTATAAGTCCTCTTACCGAAAGTGATTGTCTATGGACAAAGTCTAGACAATACGACAAATGGGTATTCACACTTTGTGTGATCGTCTATAGATATGAGATCGAGACAATACAACAATCAAAGTGTGATTACTTGATAATAGGTTCGGACTTAACCAAACTCTATAGGATCACTATCAAGTAAACCGCAGTTAACGTTTGTGTAATTTACTTTAAATATAATAACAACAATTATAATTGCAGAAAGGAAAAGTAAATGACACATCAAGATTTTTTTAACGAGGAAATCGCAAATGCAGAAAAACCCCGGGACCTAGCCCAGAATTGAATACTCTCAGAATTAAGTAGCTATACAAAATCTAAACCAACTTCGTATAGTTGATACCAATCAACTAACCCTAGTTCACTTAGTTTCTTCAGTATCCCTGCGTTTCTGACTTCGATGAGTGCACGCACTGGAACAATTCCTTTGGATCGTATTCCAAATAGTAAAGGAACAACAAATCTGTTTGGTAACAACTCTATTGATTCTTTAAGATAAGATATCTCAAGTCATATGCAAGGCTCTTCCGTTTAAACTAATAAACTCCTTTGCATGGTTAGATCAATCCAATCTCTATTACCTAAGTAATAAGATTCGGATTTGTAACAATCAAAATAGATCTCAAGAGAACTATTAGGTGTTACCGATCTCACACAACTAATCAATCGAATAAATGCGATTCTAGTTGGATGCCAGCCGATCAAGGTTCGTGCTACACAAATATATGAGAAACCAATAAGAAATCTTCTTCATCTTCAAATCTTCTTTAATCTTCAATTAAACCTGCATAACACCACTTGAATCTCTTGTGATCAATCACGCACAGAACGAAGCCTGTTAACAATGGATTATCACAAGATATCTTTAGATCGACAAACAATACTAAAGATCCCGTCGATACTTCGATCTAGTTTCAGTGAATACTATATCAGAAGAGAAGATTCTCAAGAATAAACAAACTAGGTGCAATCAAAGTTCAACAACCGTTAGTTAATCAAATTAATCGAAAACTAATAAACTGCAATTATCAAGTTTCCCACCAATGGTACTCGTAGAGCTTCTTGATCCCACAGAAGTCTTTAAACGAGCAGTCTTAAGAGATTTCGCCTAATTAGGGTACTTTCCTCTCCGGATAGACGGCTCCACCAGAAACAACAAAAAGATGAAGTTTTCCTGGCTCTTAGGATAGTTTGCTAGAAATGAAAACTTAGGTATTTATAGACCAAGGATGTTTGGATACCAAGGAATTTCCAAAACCGAAAGTATTCTCAAGATATGCAATAAATTCCCATTCGGTTTTCATAATTCCAGGAAATGTTTTGTCCAATATTTTCCGAAATCTCTCAATAGAAAATCTCCAATTAGTAAATGCACATTACTAATTTTTATTCTCTAGAGATATGCATTTAATTGCTGGTAATTAAAGCATATAAAACTAACAACCTTAATTAAAAGATTCTTAATTTATTTCGGTACGGGATCTCCTTGAGTAATTAAGGAATATCTTTGAACAATAAAAGATAAGAGTTACTGCTTGTGTTCAAAGTATGTTGAAATCTTTTCTTCGTAAATCCTCTTTCATATTTACAATCTTGGAATCGATTAAACCACACTTCCAAACAAGTTTTGAATTGGTTCATCTGTATTCCAAGACAACTATGTGATTGATCAAATATCAAATCACATTCATGGGTTCAATCGGTTCTACCAATCACTGGGATCGGTTATAAATTAATATGGAACACTTGTGATCGGTCACACAAGTTACCAGGACCGGTTACATCAGTTACCAGGATCGGTTATGTCAATTACCAGGACCGGTTTCCATATACACATGGTATTGCTTGTGATCGGTCACACCAGTCACTAGGATCAGTTACACCAATTACTAGGACCGGTTACACCAATTACAAGGATCGATTACACCAATTACAAGGATCGATTACACAACTCTTTGTGATCGGTCACACCAATTACAAATATCGATCATACCATCTCAGGTGATCACTTAGGATCGGTTACACTAATTAATGAAAACTAGTCATACCAAATCATAAGTCATGCATTGTGATTAGTTATACCAAGATACATAACAAGTTACGATCGCTTCTACCATCTCACACATATTGGTAATCTAAAGATTTGTAATGAATAACAATACCAATAAGCCTAGCGATTTCCCTTTCGATTCATAAAACAAGTTCATGAATGTACTTCCTTTATACAAATATAAAACATTGTTTCCTAGGATGAAATCTTCACCTTTACCCATTCACATAATCATCACAGCATTCATAAGATTACGTCGATGCCATATTTACGAAGTTCAAAAGATAACCATTATACTTCGTAGTCTAATTCCTTAACACTATGATCATATGATTATGTCTCAGTACTAGAGTAACATATTCATTCACAGCTTAGCAGTTATGTTTTCAATATAGCATGACTTTAAAGATACGTTAGGAATGAAACAGTTCAAGTCAATATTACTAACCTCAAGATGAAGGATGATGTCGTCGTTGTAGCTCGTTACTTCTTCACATTCTTCAAGTCTTCGAGTAATACTTGTATGTCTAAATATTCCCAGACTTTCTAGTCTAACCTATACGAAGTTGTCTCTGGTACATAATCAAGCGACTCTTAGATGAGTTTTGATTCACTAAAATATGACAACCAAACTTGACATACTAACGCTTGGTGGGTTCAACCGATCTATACTCTAACAACTATTTACTCATCGACTGTAAAAAGAAGTAGATTTTGAAAATCGAAACTGCTTTTTCTAGCAAAAAAATGTAGAACATTATGATTCATTTTCCCACAGAATGAACAGGATCGTGGATAAGAAACTTTTGATGAATCCCCTTGACTCAGAGCCTTTTCAGTTATCCACAAGTTACACAAACGTTTCTTAGCGGATAATTTCTTAGGAGAATTTTTCTCCATGCTAGGTAATACTTCATGGGTATTAGAAAAAGGCACTGAAGAAGACTTACTCACTAAAATAGAGTTTTTGTTTTTCAAGGAGTTACACTGTTCTTGAGCTAGCAACAGGGATGCAACAAGTTTTTCTTTTTCAACACTGCAGTTGTTCAATTCTGATGAATGAGACTTGATTAAATGTTCTTCTCTGGTTGAGTCTTATTTAACCGTATCTTCAAGCATACTAATCTTTTTGCACTGTAGAGTATTTTCTTGAACAAGTTTTTCGATATTGTTAGAAAAAGACTCAGTGATACTATAGAGTTCTCGTTCTCTATCAAAAGATTTCTCAAGTTCATCAGTAAGCTGACCATTTTTTTCTTCAAGAGATCTACTTTTAGAAGCTTGAACATCAATAATCTCAGCATCCTTTTTTAAAGTTCTGGTGAGTTCCATCTCAGATTCTGATATAGTGTCAACTGTCACTTTAGAGGGAATGATATCAGAATCTGATAGCATAATTCTACCTTGGGATTCGGAAGAATCTGCTAGGAATTATCCTTTGAGGTAAGCCAAAGACATTTGGAATAATCAAAAACTTTGGAATACATTTATATGTGCGTTAGAAAGAGATAAACTTCTATCCACAGAAATCAGATTGCTACAAAAACAGACTTATGAGGTCTTAGCGTGTTTGCCTGCTCTGATACCAATTGAAAAAGCGGGGGTACAACAACCACACCCAATATTTCGTTCGGCAATCTGTATGGACTAAACTCCAATATAATTCCGAGAGCACCAACTTAAAATCGATCTCTATCAAGAAAGATATCAAAGAGCTTTATCTCTATTTCTCAATACAGTCAGCAAATCAAACAGATAGAACTCTATGAGCCTGGTTGATATGAGAAACAACTTGGACGGTACCAAAGACCAATGTGTCAATCATTTATATCCAACAAATAAGGTCGGATTTATCAATTGATTGAAATACGCACAACCTGTGATATTTCAATTATATAAAGAAATATAATATGGAAAAGAAATAACACAGACACCAAATATTTTGTTAACGAGGAAACAGCAAATGCAGAAAAACCCGGACCTAGTCCAGCTTTGAACACCACACTTTATTAAGCCGCTACATGCACACTAGCCTACTACAAGTTTAACTGGACCGGAATGTAGTTGAGCTCTAACCAAGTCTCACACTGATTAAGGTACAGTCGCGTTCCTTATGCCTCTAGAACTATGCCAGAATCTTCGCACTTGATTCCCTTAGCTGATCTCACCCACAACTAAGAGTTGCTACGACCTAAAGTCGAAGACTTATAAAAATCTGTCTCCCACAGATATGTTTATTCTTTATTCTATTTTTGTTCTGTCTTTTGATAAAATCAAGGTGAACAGGAACCAATTGATAATCAGGTCTTATACTCCCGAAGACCAGCCTAGAAATATCAATCACCTCACAATAACTTAACTATATGGTGGTAGAAAAAGTTGCTTCGGAATCACAAAGTCTGAGACGAAGAACTGTTGTGATTACTTTTTATATCTTATCTATCGGAGATAAATCTCGAGCAAATATTAGAGAAGATAGTACTCAATACGACAGAACAAGAAAGATCAGAATACGCAACTACAGAGAAAATAGTTGGATCTGGCTTCATAGATCCCAATGAAGTCTTCAAGTCGTTAACCTATAATGGTTTTGGAAAACTTAGGTTAAAGGAGAATTGACTCTAGTACACAACTAGGAACACACAGAAGTGTGCGGATTAGGTTTTCCTGTTGCTAGAGTTTTCCCTTATTTAGTCTTTCAAATCATGTTTTCTTTCAATCAAAGCTAAGATAGCTTAGTAACAAAGAATTCAATATTCACTGTTAGATGAAATCCTGATATAAGATTCAAGCTAAATCAGCTTAGAAATAAAGCAACTAATCTCCACCATTAGATGGTCTTAGCTTGTTACACACAAATGAAATATATATTCATTTAGATATGGCTAATGGTACCTAAACATGTATATATAATAGTTAACCGAAGTTAGCCATATGAACACTTTTGTCTTAACCATTTTCATCTAACACATCTAGATCAAATATGATGATCAATCAATCATGAAACATAATCAAATGAATCTAATTTTGTTTCACATAGATTTGTTCAATTGTTCACTATCTCATAGAAATATATATGAACCAACTGAAACAAAATCAGATTGATTCGTAATCGTACAAAGTACTTATACAAGAATCAATTCATGAACATTAAGCCACGGTTTGCAAAGATTGCATTCCTTAATTCATAAATGTTTAGTTCGTGAGTATGAGAATCATACTTAACCGATTTTAGAACTTAAACACTGTGTTTGCAAACCAGGTATGCAAACAACAACTCCGGACCTTGGCATGTCCAGCCGTTCGCATACCAGGTACGCGGCCAGCCGTCCCAGACCCAACTCAGGTGAAACCGTTCGCATACTAGGTACGCAAACAAGGTTCGCGAACCTTTACATGTAAAACCGTTCGCATACTAGGTATGCAAACAAAGTTCCCGGACCTGAATTATGCCAATACAGTTCGCATAGTATGTACGCATACCATGTTGTATCCATATATGGTTAGTTGTTCTAAACTCCCATTTCAATCATTGAAACATCCTTGGAAGACGAAAATGGCTATCTCACACAAACCATTAGCTTCAAGTAATTTTCAAGTGATCGAATGATTAATACGAAACTTTCCAAGTCGACATCAAATGATTGTCTCATACAAATCATGTAAGATGTTTCAAGGAAATTTCCATATGATCATTTTTTTGACTTAATATTTAGTTTCCAACAAATAAATTGTCTCCAACTAAACTCGTCAAGAATATGATGAACATAGCTAAAGCAAAAAAACTTCCAACACATATTTCGAGGAATAGATAAAGCGAGATAAACTCGCTCGAAATATCAAATGTGTATAATACAAAAATATATATAGTTATACGACTTAGTCTCATTAGAAGATATAAAAGAATAGACTTCTGAGTGATAGATAAGTTTTAGTCTCCACATACCTTTTATTGATGAAGTTTCTCCAAGCTCTCCTTAATAGATCTTCTTCTTCAATTGGCGAATGCCATAAAGTCTAAAGCTCAACTACACTTTGTATCCTAATCCAAGACATAGCTATAAGTAGACTAGAAATCAAGTATATCGTTTTAATCAACTAAACTTGACAAGCAAGCTTGAGATAGCAACGCTTGCGAGTTCGACCGAGCAGTGCTCTAACAATTATTGCAGCTATAACAATAAAACTGAAAGAAAATGTTATAAAATAAATTTCTGGAAAGCTTAAAGAAACACTCAAATGAAAGCAAACAGAGGACAGAGTCACGTGTTCAACACGCTGTCCTTAACACGATAGTTGACCGGTACGCCTCAAGAATGAGTGATGCCTATACCCTGTGGTCAAGTCGTATCCAGGATAAAACTGCCCGATGCAAGCACTGTTAGCACTATAGTACTTGCCTACTCTTACGAACTCAACAGCAATGGCACAAAGAAAAGAAAAGAAAAGACCACACAGAGGGAGAGAGACGAAAATAAGAGGATAGTAGCTCTTCTGGACACAAATTGAAATGAAAGTTTCGAGTCTCTTTTATAGAAAAGTTAGAGGTGCGATAAATGAAATTTATGGAGAATCAATTCCTTGCGCCATGCAAGGCAATAAGGAGTAAAACGGGCAGAAAACAGCTATGGCATTAACTCGAATTTATGCCAGTATAATTTGATTTTTGGAAAGAAATCAATGTCGAAAATATGTCATCATAGTTTAAACTAGGCAATAAAATATATTGCGCCTAGTCAGACCCACCCCCCCCATTAAGACAAAATTTTTTTGTAAAATATTTAAGGAAATAATTTAAAATCATTTTGTCAAAGTGATAGATCTTGGTTGATCCATATCCATAAAGGAATAGCTATATAGTGGAACTCCTCTTTAGTTATACCCAATGTGGGACTAAAGGTTCTAATTCATTCACTCATAAGAAAATGAGTAAGTGCTCTTAGACCCAAAGGTCCTAAGTTCAATTCTCACTAAGACCATAAAACCAAAACAATTAACTCATTTTCTCCAACAACAATAACGATATAAACTTTGCTAATAATTGACAAATTTAATCCCATTGAATTTATGTTTTTCTTTTTTTTTATATAGGGATGTCTTGGTTCAAAAAAAAAACCTAAAGTCCGTTAAGTCACCTGGATCTTCCGCTGCCTTGTAATCTAAATATACACATGATCCAAAATAAGTTAAGTTGTGACCCATAACTATGATGGACCGTATAGTTACGCCTCTGGGGCTATGTCCATCGGTAAAGAAAATTCCCGAAATCGTCACTCATATTGAAGTAATCGGGTCGTAAACCTTCAAGCTCACCGGGCAAATGCACGTTAATTTACCATTGCAAACATGTCTAGGAAACATGATTCCTTAAACGTAGCTTCCATACCTTTCCAACTTAACCTTGTTATGCGATAGGTGCAAGGACATAAACGTTGATGTCAATGGATTTTACAAGCATCACTGAATTCCGAGTACAGTCCAAGCATAAGGCATCACTTGGACTTGCAAATAGGTAATTGCATTCATATTCCCATCTTCCTTACTTTGCTTCGTCATTGAGATCTAGTCGTGCCAAGAGTGCATCAGTCAGGATCATGACATTCTTGCCTTGCATCATCCTTGTGATGCAAATGACTTATGTAAGCTTCCCTAACTTGCATACCAGGTTAATTAGCTTCCTTTCCTGATCATGCCCAATCCACATGCATACATAGCGTAGCTTGATAAGCAATATGATCATCCAAGGAACAAAATGCGACTACCTCATCAAGTGTGGCAACAATCATCTCTTCTATCAAATTGATGATCCATACGATATGAGTTACCATATTGTCGAGCCAGATAATATGAGTTACTAGAATGTCACAATCATCTCGTAATTAGATGATATGAGCGAAAAAAGTGCTGGAGTACTAGCGATGCAACTCATTGCGGATGCCTACGTACCCTCCTTCATGGGTCGAAAAAATCAAGCATATATCGTAGTTCATCCTCAAAGGGACTAATAACTAAATCCAACTCGTGTTGTAAGACCAAAGCAAAGCAAAACCTAGTCCGTATAAACCAAAGGGTCTATCACAAGATATATACCAAATTGTGCCTCACCGGCCAAGCTTTATAAGTTTAAGGATGCATTTCCGATAATGCATCTTCTACCTACACCCCTTTCCAATATTTATCCAAGTAGAAAAAGGAGAGAGGATGGGCATGTACCAAGTTCACCTACTTTCGCGACAACGAGTTTCGGAAATTGCAAAATAGTGGTGCATAACCGGTTTTGACCCAATATCCAACTTAAGTATTGCACCATAATGGTGCAATATCGCTCTTGGCCAGTCTCTTACTGGCGTCGCAATATCACTTGGCCAGCCTTCTACTGGCTTGATGCACCATTACAGTGCAACTTCTATTCTGGGCCAACATATCTTGCACCCACGACACAAGCTTGAGATGAAGCTTCGTAACCTATCACGTAACCCATATTTATATTTATTTAATAACATAAAGCTAGCATCTTAACAAAATCTGATAATTATGTTACCAAAACCTGCCATTACAAGTTAAAAATTGTTCTGCAATCCAAATTTTCTTAAAGACTAAAATCTTCCGGCATGAAAGACCCAAAATTTGTCTTGTATCCCCATCTATCGTATGACATGTATAATTATCATATTTGTGACCCTAAAAGTTCTCAAGGACACGAAAACTTCTCCGGCAAGATGTGTACTATATACACAAAATTGGTTAAAAATATCAAAATCAACAAATTTTGGGTGAAAAAGACATGTAAAATTTGATATTGTTCTAATGGACGAGAATGTAAAAATTGCCTGGATGTAAACAATTTCATCCTACCCATTTTCAAATATTTTTTCTTATTTTTAATTTACATCAGAATGCATCCAATTTCATCCTCACTCTTTTTTAAGTTTAAGCCAGGATGAATCTAGTTTCATTCTTGCTATTTTTTTGGTGTCCATTTCACCTATACTAATTTTTACTCGTCCATTAGGACTATCTTTTAAAAATATTTGGACAAATGACCCATTTTCCGTACTATATAACTCAAGATATGCGCCTCTTCTCACGAACCATCTTGTTGCTCAGAATATACATTGTAATATGAAATTTGTCATTATAATTAACCTAGAATCGGTTCCATGATATTATATAACCCAATAACATCATTATGCCCTAAATTAACGTTTAGGAACAAAAATATATTATGTGATCCAAAATATAACGAGTAATTTAAACCTAGCTCCCTTGTTTGCAAAAATATTATTTTAAAACCGAAATATGCTTCGTGGCCTGAAAAAGTAAAAATTGCCTCTTGACTCAAAGATTTGTACGTTAAACTAAACTTTTTCCCTTGTAACCTAATATCATTTGGTGACTCAAAATCTACTCCATAAAGGAAAGTACTCGTGATTCAAATTTGCACCATGATCCTAAATATATCAGTATGATCCAAAATTTCGTAAGCGACCAAAATATTTGCCCATGACCTGAAATTTTCACTCTATCCATAATGCAACAGTACAATACATTTGCGCGTGACTGAAAATGGACATCAAAATTTGAATTGTGATCTAAAATGTGATATTGTGGCCCAATTTTTCACGCCATAATTTCTTTAGGGAGTCAAAAACTTATTTGTGCCGCTAAAATTTACAAATTATCATTTGAAATTTTGAACCAAAAATTGCTTATTCACTGCCCCAAATTGCCTAGTGAACCAAAATCTCCTACTGTGATCCTAAATTTGCTTCGTGAACCAATCCAACTGTGTGCCAAAATATGGCATTGTCACTAGAACTTTGCAAGCCACAGAGAGGATATACCTCATGGTCCCATATGTGTGGCGGGTTCCATAATCTTCTTTTTACCCATTGTTAAGATGTGAATCGTGATCCAAATCTGCATCATAGCCGATATTTATTTATACCTTTATCCATATCTGCATTATAATGTTCGAAAATAATATGCATTGTTACTAAAATCTTCCAGGAAACTCAACTCAAATTGTCTGGATAATTAGTCCTATGTTGCATATTTATCCGTAAGTTGTATGCATGTGCGTGCCCTTCCAGGCCTGCCTGCAACAACAACAGAATCTTGCCAAACTCGAATCCCTACTTCTATGCTTTGAATAACAGGGGCAGTTTTTACTTCAAGTTCAATATATTAGGCCATCTATGTTGCAGAACTGGTCCTTTTTAGTAGGCAGATTTACTTTCCTAATTAACACGCATATTTGGACATAGCCAAAGAAGTATGTTGGATCTTAACTAATTGCCATTGTAACCAAATTTTATCGAACAATCAACTTTATTTATATACCGTACATTGTATGTTGAACAAATCCTTAAATTAATAATAAAAAGAAAAACAGTAGCCTGGTGTATATTTAGGTATAACTGCAGATAAAGAAATGTTTAGAGAATATGAATGAATGATGTAATATGTTGATATTTACAAATAAAGAAGATCAGGGATACCATGTTACATAAATAGTGGTTCATTCATCAAACAGTTAGTATGGTGAATACACTGTATGCTATGGCGATTATACAAAATAAATGCCAAGGGAATGTTTCTTCAACATCTCCCCCACTATACATCTATACCTCTGTGGGAAATAAAGGAAAACATCGAGAAGAAGAAAACAAATAATGAAAAAAGAAAAGAAAATCGCATTCATCCAAAAGAAGCAAAAAATTAAAATAATAATCTAACCCCATTATTCTCTTTCGCCGTTTTCTTCCTTCTCAAAACTATTTGGTTCCTCCTTTGCGTAACCATGGCCTAACTTTCTATCAACGTGTAATCATCCTAATTATTCTTTTCTTCTGTCCGGGCTTGTATCTGTTTTCCTTGTTCTTCCAGGATCAAGGATTTTTCTTGCTGCAGTAGCTTAACATGTCAGTGGTACTATGGGGTCACCTGATTTGAGTTCTGCCAAGAGAAGATGCTCCTATTTCGCTATCAGAGTTCTGAATTAAGAGCCAAACACAGAAATGAGATCCATATTTATAGGATTAGCTGACATGAAAATGTGGGCATATATTTTTCTTTGGTCGCATGAAATGTTTTATGGAACAGGTCTCAATTTGTTGCTCTAGTGGTTGATTTATAGAATAGTGCCGAACAGGAGTTACATCTACAAATTATTGAATAAAGAGGCAAGAACATACTTGAGATTTTGGAGAAGGAAATACATTCCAGAACCTAAGTGTTTCATCGCCTGCTCCTGTAACAATTGTCTGAAAGCCAAGCAATTTTAATTTTAAGATGAGAAAATCTACAGATAAACATAGGATAAGGAAATTTGCCGAGTTTAGTAAGTAGTGTGAGCTTAAAAACTACCTGTCCATCAGGGGAAATGGCAAGATATAGAACCCTGTATGTATGACCAGTAAGGGTAGCCAGCTGCATTACCAACAAAAGAGTAGATGATTAATTTATTTATCATGTGGTTCTGGTTTTTCAGTGAGATTATAAGATTACTAATTCACATACCTTTGACATGGTAGGATATCTCCAAACAATAATCTGGTTTTGAGAGTAACCATGCGTGCTGACTAGTTCGTTAACATTTTTAGACCACACAAGATTGCAAACCTGCATTGCAGTTGTACAACTTCATTAGCATTATAGTGGTAGTACTTTCATTGTTTTGTGTTGACGCTAAGAGGTTGACTACAAAATGTACATGCAGTGATACCTTCCCAAAGTAGTACTGCATCGTAATCAACAATACCACAGGGAGTGAATCCTAACATCACACGCATATATAGGTGAAATGCTCGGCCGAGTTCCATATATCGAGGAATGTCAAATGAGTCATAATATGACTTGCCTAACATGCTGTCCTAATGAAAATCTCGCAGCTAACTGATTTTTCATTTTCAAAGAGGATGAATTCTGTCCCTCGTGCACCATTATTAATTCATCTCAATACAACATGAAGAACACACCCCAAGTTAATAGGTTGTCTCTGACTATCCAGTACTAATATTATAATAATATATCATTTCTTAAGCAGAAGCAAAATGCGTAAAAATGAAAACATGAAATTGTTCAGGTCACCTGACTCCCAGTGTCCATGCAACTAAGGTGTGAATTTGTAGTTGTATTCCAAAAACGAATGCATCTGTCTGCCGTACCACCACCGGATGCAAGAAGTCCATGTAAATGTGGGGACCATGCAATTGCTTTTACAGCAGCAGTGTGCTCACAATATTTCAACACTGGTTGTGTTGAATGTTGATTCCAAACAAACAGCTGCATGACAAATAGATGAATAAGTAAATACACCATTATGGTCCTCCCATTAAACAAGGAAATGATGAAGACCAACTCACCCTGTTATCATTTCCACCAGATGCTAATTCGCGGTTATCATAAGACCACTTCAATCCACAAACCTACAACAATTGTTGAAATATGATAAGTGGAAGTGATTTTATTTATTAATAAAAGAATAAAATGGATCTTGAAGTTTTAAAAGTTAAAATCAGCAAAAAAAAACAAAAAAACAGGCACTCCAAGATGTATCTAAGGTCCCACCTCTGACTTGTGACCACTGAGCTTACTAACAAAATCCTCTTGAGCACGAATATCACGTTGGAGAATACTCTTGTCACGGCTACCTGAAGATAATACAGATGAACTCCATGCAAGCGCACCAACACGTAATCGATGGCCTTCCATAGTCCTTACCCTCCTACAGCGTGATGCATCCCAAATCTACACAAATTGTAAGTACCACAAGGTGTCAATTCAACAGCCCTAGCATTAGATATTAGATAATGTGACCAGGTACTACGCCAGTCAAACAATTCTAAAACACCAGAAACAACAATAAAATAAAGAACAATGTGATATGATAGCAGTTCTGTAAAAAACAATGTGAGAGGATAATGAAAACCCGAACTTCTTCAACAAACACCACACATAGTTGAGAACTAAATCTAGTCTGACTGACCAGAACCAATCTTTAAGGACAGATATTAACAACAGTCAAACAGGAGATCAAATGAGTAAATTAGGATGGTTTGTGTTGTGAAAACCACAAAGTTGACAAATGCCACCCCCTTACAATTGAATATTCATGCTCCAGTTGTTTCTCACTCAATTATATGGTATACCAAACTTTTGTTCATATTTTCATACCCTCTACATTTTAATATATCCATTTCTCATCACGAAACAGAAGATGCTCTACCATGGAAAGGAAATGGGGTAATCTTTGATATCAAAATTTGTATCCAAATAAGGAGTTCCGGACATTAATGCAGTGAACATGACCCCATCATCAGAAAACCCACATCCTAAATCAACGCAAACAAGGGATCCTTTATTTTTCCTCACTCACATGGCATTCTAAATGGACAACCAGAAGGTCCGTACTCTAATCTTTAAGTGAGACATCCTATCCATGTTCTCCTTCCTGTAAACAGTTGATTCTGCGTTGGAATTTCACTCGCGTAAAACTCCAAATGGACAACCTGAAGGTAAACATTCTAATCTTAAGGGGCAATATTCTATCCATAATATGATCTCCGATGTAGACAGCTGATTATTTGATACAGAAACATCAACTTAAGGCAATTTTCTGATCCTCAATGGGCAATGGCAACCACTTAAAGTACCATTTTGTCTGTACTCATAAATATACAAATTGAAATCCATGCATTTCGGCATGGGAAAAATGTCCAGATCTATCAGCTAGTATTTAATCGAAAGTTATTGGAGTAAATGTCAACTGTAGATGGCAAACCGAGAAAAGCTCGATCTTATTAATTATCTAGTTTACAAATCAAAGGAATGTAGTTACCTGGACTTTCCCGTTATTAGTTCCAACAGCAAGGTGTGTCCCGCGGTTTGCCCATCCAACTGAACAAACACTATCATCGACTCCCAAGTCACATAATTTAGTTACCTACATATATCAATGCAACACATAATTCAATCATCCAGTAATCGACACCCAGTGCCAGATAGAGTAGACCGAAAAAGGGCTGCTGTTACCTTACTACTGCAAGCATTCCACAAATAAACACAATTACCCAATCCAACAGCCAATACATTACTCGGTGACCAATCAACAAGATTTAGATAAAAATCATCTTGTAAAGCAGGAGCATCCAAAACCTAGCAACCAATAACAAACCCACATTTAAAAATCAATCCTTTCATCAGAATTTCACAAAAACAAATCCTAAATTCACCAAAAGAAACAATCATTTCACCTTGTAAGGGGATCTGGGTACTTTCCGCGGCGCCTTAGCCGGCGATGGAATTACACCAGGCAAAGCATCATCAAACCCAAATGGAGACAATGAATACATAGACTGTCTAGTTTCAGTCTTATACCTAAAAATATTTCTACTTGGTGGACTTAATTGAATACTTCTCCCATCTAAAGTTGAAGTCTTTTCAGGTGTTAATGGTGAAACAACACCAGAATCAGGACCAAATAAAACACTTTTTAATAAATTAGCATAAGTACCAGCCCCATCTCCACCACTACCACCACCACCACCTTCCGCCCCTGCCCCAGAACTGGAAGACGCTGCTGACGACGGAGATAAATCAAAAAGTGCAAAATTTGATCCAGATCTACTTGGTATAAATCTATCACTATAAATTGTTCTTGACGGGGATGGATGATAACCTACTCCTACCATACGATCAATGTGTGAAGAATTGGACGAAGAAAACGAAGGGTTTTCTAAAGAAAGTGAACTTCTTGACATATTTGGTGGAAGATTTAATTCTGATGATGTTGATGATGAAAATGGTGGTCTTCTGCTAATTGATGACCTATTCTCAGATGAAGAAGATGGGGTTTGTGGGGGGATTTGATTATCACCCATGATTGATTTTGATTTGGGTATTTTGAGATCTCTAGAGATTTTGGGAATTAGGGGAATTGAGAAACCCTAGAGTGAGAGAGAAAGAAGAAGGTATTATTATCTTGTTGTCGAGTTTTGTTTTTCATCTTTCTTCTTTCTCTAGAAAGGGGTTACTACTGTTAATTATTTTAGGGGGTATTTATAAGAAGCGATTTTATTTTTCCCGGGAGATATTGGTAAAACAAATGCAAATAACTGTAATTTATTTCGACATGCGATGCAATTACTTCCCATCTTAACTTAAAGGCCCTTCTTGATGGAAATATTCTTATGCATGTTGGTCAAATTCGCAGCTACTTGGTTAGTCCATCGTTGCTGTAAATTTTCTCGAAGACCCTTGTTGATATATGGAAATATTCTCATGCATGTTCGTCAAATTCGCAGCTACTTGGTTAGTCTATCGTTGACTGTAAATTTTCTTAAAGACCCTTGTTGATAAATGAAAATATTTTCATGCAGGTTCGTCAAATTCGCAGCTACTTGGTTAGTCCATAGTTGACTGTGAACTTTTTTAGGTAACCGTCAAAGTTTATAAATACAGATTAAATTTATCGTGAAAATTCTCGACATAACAAATAACAACTTGAATTTTTCTTATTTTACTATATATGTAAACTTTTGTCCTTTTTTATATGTTTGCGCTAATTTTTTCACATTTCCACTGTCATGTCATCTTGGAAGCTTTCCTCAATAATGATAATTGTGTTATCGCAATGTTGTTTCTGTCGACTCGGTGTGCCTGATTCGGTCTAAATAAGTTTTAGATCGTCCTTTTTCTTAATGTTCGGCTGGAGGTCTGACTCGACTCGGATATAAAATTGTACTTTCATCGGATACATATAGGTGACTAGTTTTAACGACTTTCAATGATCTTAGAAATCGGTGATATTTTTTGAATTAGATATAATAGTGTTTTGGGGTAAAACCGATTCTCGCTGTTTTTGGTAAATTTGGGTGTGTTGATGAGAAACTAATTCAAACCCTAAACAAATGTCTTGCAAGGGAGTAGTTTAGATTCGAGAGATCAATCTGTAAGACTCGGCCTAAACCAAGAAATGGTCGTTTCGCATTCGGTCGGTCATAAGGTGAAGGAAAAGGGTTGATCTTAGGGAGGGAAGCAAAGAAGGTGTTTGAGATCGAGTGTTGAATTATGAAGGTGTGGTCATTTATGACTTGTGTATTTAAAATGGTTTCTGGCTACTTGTGTTGATAACACTTGTGTTCTCTCTGTTTTTGTTGAAATAGGTCGAAAACCTATTATACAAGTCATTTGAGCGCAACCCTGATCTCATAGGAAATAGACAAGATTAAGTAGTGGAGTTGTGTAAGAGGTGATGATCATTATGTGGTCACATCTTCACCCACTACTTTCACCGTTGTTAATCGTTCGTCTTTTCCCCGACACGTTCTCATAATGGACGCGTTGCACGCCGCACGCTGTAAGCCGCCAGACCAATACCCCAGTAAGTATCCCTCAGTTTGTGACATGTTTGATGTCTCGAATAAGTGGTTCAAGTCGTGGGACTTGCCGCGGAGAATAGCGTATGGTGCTATTAGGTGAAACAACTAAGTTGTTTATGAAGCCGATATAAAATATCGTATGTATTTGATGCACGTGAAGCATCGCATTTAAGCAGCTCAAATTAATTGATGCGTATGAAGCATCATTGTTTTAGAACTTGATTGAATAAGTCGCGGATAAGCGTCTTAAAGGAGATAGCATGATTGACCACCTTTGGGTGATCGTTTGATGGCTCTAGGGACACGCCATCACTTGGTCGATCACTGCTCGTGGAGGAGAGGTGGCCGGTGATCATGGCGTCACCCTCCTGACTATCGATAATCTGATTTAAACCGTCCGACCAAGCTAGAAAAGTTGGTCGGACAAGATGATTTGCGGCAGTTGAATGCTGCCACTGATTATATTTTAGGGTTTGAAGCTGCACGGCCAACCCCTCTTTGGGCGAGCGTTCCGGGACATCGAGCCCTAGTTCTAACAGGCCGGTCGGCCATGTGTAGAGGTGGTTCAACGTTGATCACACTGACATCTTCGGGGTCGCCTAAGATTGAATCTAAGCCGCTCAACTAGGCCGGCGAAGATGGATGGTCGCGATTGATTTGCGACAGTAGGGCGTTGCCGCAAACACAATTTTAGGGTTTTCAAAGCAGCGCGTTCACCCTACTTTGGGCGAACGATTTGATGCGCTCTGGTTTTGTAGTGGTCAGGTCGATCGACCAAGGAAGGAGTTGGGCCAACGGTGAACACGTCAGCATCTCTTTGATCGCTCGAAATGCGATCCAAGCCGTCCAACTAGGCCGGCTAAGTTGGACGGACGTGACGCATTTCGAGATTTGTCGGTCTCAATTCGTTTAAGCTATTTTATGCAGCGTGAACGCCCATGTTTGGGTCGCGTTCGAAGCACTTGCGAATGAGGGGAATAAGACTCGATCGACTAGGGAACTAGTGGGCCCGCCAGCGGTCACTATGGTGATTGCCTAGTTTCGCTAGGAAGAGTCTAAACTTGTTAAATCGCGTGGCCAAATCGTGTGGCCGTGATTATTTTTGAGACTGATATTAACAGTCTAGATTTTCTTTAAGAACAAATATGTTTTCGATCACGCTAACTTTAATTAAAAAAGTGTGTGAACGCGTTGATCTCACAGAGAGCGATGTAGCCTGTATGAGTATTTTTGTGCAGATCCCAACACTGGCACTTCGGGAGATTCATGCTACTCTGCTGAGAGTGAGCATTAATCGTCATGTCATGTCAATATTGAGAGTTCGACCGGGAACATAGCACATGTAAATACTAGGCAAGTCATGCATTAGTCAATAATGCTGGCAGAAAATAGAATTCACAGAATATTTGGGATTGCTACTACGCGCACCATTCTGAGTGAATTTCATATTTATACTGAGTTGCTCAATACATATATATAAGTAAAGAGGTTTGAACACTCATTACTTTCGAATGGCCTTTATTCCTTTGCTGGATTACATCGCTAAATATAGGGTTTACGACTTTGACCCCGAACTAAAACCACCATCAACAAATAGCATCGTTTTTTTATTTATTTTTGGATATGACTCGTCTGAATCTGATTCATCTAGGTCTGACTGAAATCATTTAACTCATCTGGATTTGACTTATATGTTTGTTTTCTGAGTTAGATCTGACTCAACTGACTCAAAATTATGAATTTTAGTGGTTTGATCCATGCGTCAAGGGCATTTTATTTCCCGACTCAAATGGATCCGAATCAGGAATTAGGTCTGGCTCACGTTGCGAATCAGATCTGACTCAAACTAAAAAAACATACAGTTTGGCATCCCACGTCTTTGAATCGGGACCCAAATCAGATCTTATTAATCGAATCAAAAAAAATAAACACCTTGTAAATGAGGTATCGGGGTGATAAGTCAGACTTAAGCAAGCCAGATTTAAACATGTATACTTATGATGCAACAACCTTAATTTTTACCAAGCTTCCTAGGGACTCCACCTTCACATGTTGCTTCTAATACACACTACCAGCCACGGCCCACAATAATGGACCTCAGTGGATGGAATTTTATTAAACATACAAGATCTTATCTAATTCATTTGTTTTTGTTTATAGTTATGGCTGTCTTTGACAATATACGTGACATGTGCATGTAAATCATAAGTTTCTGATCTCAATCAATGTAATGTTATCTTATTACTTTTCTCAGGGAATATAGCCAGAAAAATTATACTTCATGCTTCATAATCTGTCTATCTTAGTGTGACATTCAGATCTTTGTTCCAATTAAAAACAGTAAAAACCAGTCCTATTGGATCGGGAGAAAGTTTAACAAAAACATTAATCTATACTCAGAGATCTCACTATCCATTGTTTTTTATTAACCAAAGTACATATTAACTACTTGAGAGAGTTTCATTACAAAGCAATCGCCCTGTTCATGCACGCTGCAAGCCTGTTGACTTATATACACACTAACAACAGTTTTAGTAGCCGGATAACAATTTAACTTCACTTATAAACAATGGTGTCGAAAATTTGACAAGCTTGTTACAAGTTACAACCACTTGACAAGAGAGAAGTCGTGACTCGGGAGTTTTTGTAACAACATCTCTACCTTTGTGTATAGGAACCGAACTTACACAAGCCCAGGTCAACTATGATAACAATTTAACTTCACTTATAAAGTGTCAACAATAGATTGAAAAGTTTGGATTATCCAACACTTGACTTAGACAACAAAGTCCAGTGGCCCATATTTCTCACATTCCAGGGTTGAACCACAACTCCTTCTATTTTTTTTAAAAGAATTAAAATGTTTCATCCCCATGATTCAGATATCCATGCAGGGAAGGCCAAGGACCAGGGGTGTACATGGTCGGTTTCGGTTCGGTTTTTGCTCAAACCAAAACCGAAACCGTTACTCCCGGTTTTTGATTTTCCAAACCAAAACCGTTATATTAACCGACGGTTTCGGTTTTTAGTTTTAACGCTGGATTCCGGTTTTACCATTATTTTGTCAGTTTCATGTAATTGACAGTTAAAAAAAGAAATAACACAAACAAAAAATAAATAAATTAGGGATTTCATGTAATAACAATTCCACTGATTAGGGATTGTTATTGAGAAAGGAGTTGGAGCCCAGCTTGTCGCTAGGATTCCTTCTAGTCTGGGTACATTATTTATATGTCCTTATTTTTGACAGCCAATAAATATATCCTTATACAACAATAAATATGTCCCTACTTTTTAATAACCTTATCCATTTAAAATTAGATTACCTTAATACCCTCACCTATACAATATTTTTCTTTATTTCAAAATAGAACAAATTTCTTCCTCTACCACTTCACCACCACCACCACCACCACCAACATTCAACTACCATTCCACCACCACCGTTCAACAACCACCACCTACCAACCGCCACCACCACTCCTTCACCATCACCATTACACTACCAACAGTCCTCCACCACCACTAGTCCATCGCCGCCACCACCACTAGTCCGCCGCCACCGTCGCCGCCGCCACCGCTGCTGGTTCAGATATTTTTGTATCACCAGCAGTAGTTGATCCAAATAAAAATAGAACCAACAGTAGAAGTTGATCCAATTTAGGGGATCAACAACGGTAGTTGATCCAAAAAAAAAAAGGATCAACAATGGTAGTTGATCCACTAAATTGGATCAACAATGAAAGTTGATCCATGTAAATGGACTGAACTTGGCGTGAGTCGAACACGCATCATCTGACATGGAGTCAGTCATGCTACCATTACACCACAAGTTCGGCATTGGAAGAAAATTACATGATTTAAACTACAAGCATGATTATACTTATCCAAAGGAAAATATTGTTAACAATAGGAGTTGAAAGGATCAACAAAAGTAGTTGATCGCATAAAAAATTGGATCAACAACAGGAGTTGATTCAATAAATAGGATAAACAACAGTAGTTGATCCCATACAAAATTGGGTCAACAAGAGGAGTTGATCCCATAAATTGATCAACAACCGTAGTTGATCCCATAAAAAATTGGGTCAACAATAGGAGTTGATCCTCATAAATGGGATTAACAACAAGAGTTGATCCATAAATGGGATCAACAACTGAAGTTGATCCCATAAAAACTAAAGTCCAAAGATCTTTTTCACAATGAAGATGGCCGCTTAATAAGTCTTTTGTGAACTAAACAACATAAACATGCCTTTCTATCATCCTATGACTACGTTAATAACATTATATACTATGAATCTCTCAAAATATAATGAATTCAAGTTCCTAGTTCTACAAAGAATGTACATAAATGATATTCTTCTAACCTGCATCCTTTTTCTCGCCAACTCATCTTCATAAGCGAAATATTTGTGCTTTTGTTTAAGATCTTTCGTAATAGGTTAAATTGTTCTCGAGCATTTTCCTTTGACGCTCCTACGAGATGCAAGTTCACATTTTTAAAAAAATATGACTTCAGAAATCACTGCATCCTAGGTTTATCAACATATTTCTGCATAAAACACAAAATTAATGAAAAATTCTACCTTTTCAATAACAACAATGTTGATTACTAGTGAAAATTAATCCTGACAAATACCCAAACAGATAGTGACAAAGAAAATAGCATTATATAATCATACTTATACCACATGAACATTAGTATATCATCACCAGATAAATAATCAAAATATCTACTATAAAGCAAAAGAATATAACAAACATCTTTTCATTCGTTGAAGAATCTTTTCAGCCCATTTTCCATTCATACACATCATTCATCAACATATAGCAAACAAAAGATGATGAAAAAATTACTGCATAAAAGCATTGCCTTGTCTTCATCCAAAATTTTGAAAAATGTACATACCTTGAATTTTCTTCATCCAAAATTTTGAAAAATGTACATATCTTGAATTTTGAAAAATGTACATACCCTGAATTGTTATTAGCAGCTGGTTCTCCACTGTTTTCCATTCTCGATCTTTATATATACTTTTAGATGACAATACCATCCAACATGTTGTTCCGCTGCCACAACACTAACACCTCCATCCTTCACCGATCCACGACCAAACCACCAAATCCACAATTGTTATTATGAATTCAATTCAAGCATAAAGTTTTTAAAATTAGTTTTGATAAATTTCAGAACATAAACTTTACCAGTTTCAGAATAAAAAAATCCCGAGCTCAAATTATTGAATACGAATCTTTAACCCAAAATCCACTCGAAATCTGAATCTCAACTTGAAATTACCGAATAAAGAACCAAAAATCAAATCGATCTCTGAACTTAGTTTAAAATCAGTAGAAATCGAACTCGTGATAGATCTGTTAATATTAGTGGCGGACGTAACAAAGGTGATTGTGCTTGTTGCGGTGGCGGTGATGGAGATCGTGGTGGTGGTGGGGGGCTATGGAGATGATGGCGGTGGGAACGACGATTTTTTTTTTTTTCTGTGATAAGAATTAAGAAGTGAAAAGAACGAAGTAAGAGAGAGAGGCTAAATAAGGAATTTTGATAATTATGTTTTTAGAGGAATTTTCAATTTTGCCATCAGGGATATTTGTAAAGAGGCTTAGGGATATTTGTGAAGGCCCATCGAAAGGAGGGACAATAATTCAATTTCCACTTCTAGTTTTACTCAAATAATTTATTATTGTCAGGCCCACAATTAATTTTTAGTTCCATTTTTCTTAAATAACTTTTTTAGGATTTAAAAAAAAAAAAGATTAAAATATAATTGCACAAAAAATTACACATAAAATTACATATTAAAACTAAATAAAAATTAAATATAAACATTTATAGTTTAAATCTACGGATAAAATTAAATATAGTTAATTTAAGGTATATCTAATGGTTAACATTAATTGCATCAAAGCTAATCGGTTTTTAAATCAAACCAAAACCGAAACCGTTACTATCGGTTTTTACCTCTTTAAACCAAAACCAACCAATAGTAAATGGTTATGTTCGGTTTTCTTCTAATCGGTTTGGTTCGGTTAGATTTTAGCGGATAACCGTTACCATGTACAGCCTATCAAGGACCATTTCAAGGTTTGAAAGTTGAAATACCATGTTTAGTCATGTGTTACATGGTTTACATTTCTCGCATATAGGTGTATTTCCAATTACTAAATGAAATTAAAATGTTAAGATTGTCCATATTCAAGTTTTCTGTAGTCCATCTTATTGCTTCTAAGTTTCCATTCATGGGATTGATTACATTCTCGGCAATCCTCGCTAAGTGAACCGCTTGCACTCCTTTTCCTTTGACCCATAATACCGCCTCCAAGAGTGCTTTAGCTTGACCCATAAGACTGCTTCCAAGAGTGCTTTAGCTTTAACTTGTTCTGGATCTATTGCTCTTCAAATTTTTGTATTACCTGCAAATTTCTTAGCATTAGTCCAATACCCATTTCATTGGTTTCTTCCTTAAATGTTGCATTCAATATTTTTTTAAGGAATGGCTCAGATGGTTTTTCCCAAATATTTTTATTTTTTATATTATTTAAAACCATAGGACTACCGGGACTATTCGACTTTGTATTTCAATCTGCAGAGCCTAACTTGATCATGTGCACCATCTTATGCATGTTTGGTTTTCATCTTCAAGGACTTTCTTGCACCTGCACTTCCATATATGCCATTAAATAAAACCAAACCATTCAAATATATCCCCTCTTTGTCTGACTTGGATATTCCAATGACGAAACCTGATTGTTCAATAAGTTAACAAAGTTGTTCGTAATAACAGCATCCCAAATATTCTTAGCAAAAGAAGGTCTATTAAAAGATGTTGCATAGTTTCAATGTGACAGTTACAAAAGGGGCAAGTAGAGTCAACAAAATTCCCAAACCTAGCTAGATTTCCCCTAATTTGAAAATAATTATGAAGATACTTCTGCAAAAAAAAAAAAAAATGAAGGATGTTGTTGGGGATCTTAGTTTTCCAAAAAAGATTCTGGGAGATAGGAATATTTTGAGTAAAACCATATTCTTGGTTTCTAGAATTCAAGATTGCTTTATAAGCTGTCTTAACATAAAAGAACCATTAGTACTAGTTTTCCATCTAAATTGATCATGCC